>JAPYYZ010008478.1:0-12412 GCA_030522705.1 Eretmocerus eremicus
GAGATACTCTAGATTCTTCATATGCTAGGTGGTACGAGTCTGTAAAAAAATTTTGGTGAAGATTGGTCACCCGGAGGTCTTGGTCTCCCCTTGTTAGTGTGAATTCCTATTTCCGTGTTTCGGGTTTAAGCATGATCATCCGAAATTGGTGAAAGGAATGAATGAAAGAGGTGATGACTTCCTCCTACAGTTTTCCCCATCATCAGAACCCAAGAATCTGTGAAAATCAAGCCAAGCAGTAACAACGAGCGATGGGAGCTCAGAGATGTGGCCCATTGCCTATCTCACCCTTGACATCAATTCAGTCGATGATCTCAACTCTGATCTGGATTCAGAATCTGTTCCTGCCGCGGACTAGTGGAACATGAGATTGGGCAATGAGAATATATACAAGAAATCAGACACCGGCTGTGTATATACTCTCAGAAATGGGATGTTGGTCCATACAAGGTCAACACAAGTGAGAGATAACTGCAGTGTGTTGTCATAAAGAATGCCGGCTTTGACTGTGAGTTTCTAATATTATGCTGGATTCTGCTATCACATTGTCGTTATCAGATGATTGAGTGTATATGAGGGGTCAGTTCGTCTATTATCATGCCGGCTAATGGAGCATGCAGGTCATTCCCGAGGGTGAGTAGGAATATTGATTCACGTCAAAATAGGTTTCCAGTCGCAATGTTTTGAATTCGAGATGGTCGCTGGACAGAGGTATTGGGGGGAATATCCTTTAGCGCTGGATTGTTCAGATTTCATGTTTTCCAGAGGTGGGGGGAAGTTGGCAGCACCATGGGGGAGTTCGGTCGAGCGAGATCAACTAATGATAAAATACAAGCCTATTGTGTGGGGAATCAGCCAAAAAACATAGAAATGGGATACTTCGTTATCCCCTAACTCTGTCCAGAGTGAGCATTCAACAACAATCCTTGGGATTCTCCATATCTTAGGTAGCACAAGCTTGTTAAAAGATTTTGGTCAGATTTGGTGACCCGAAGAACGTGGTCTCCCCTCGTCAGTTCAATCCGAATCAATGTCATTGAATTTGCCTCTGCGCCGACAATTGGCAAAGGATTTGAGTTATTGGACACTCCAATCCACCTCAATGCTGTTCATCGGCATTGAATGGGGACGAATCGCTTTTCAGAATCAATGCTGCGAATGGGCATTGACCTGAATCCCAATCCAATCCAGATCAATGCCATTTAGTCCGCCTCAATGCCGGAAATCGGCATTGAATCCGGTACACTATTCGATCCCATCCGGCTCAATGCTGTTGATAGGCATTGGATGGGAACAGATTGTGAATCTGATCCAATGCCCCAAATCGGCATTGAATCTGAGATGATGAACGATCCAATCCACCTCAATGCTTAATATCGGCATTGAATAGACATGAATTGCGAATCCGGTTCAATGCCGAGGTTTGGTATTGACCATACTGAATGCAACCCGCTTCAATGCTGGGAATCAGCATTGAATCCGGAATACGGGATGATCGAATCCAGCTCAATACTGTTGTTCGGCATTGGGTGGGGACGGATTGCAAATCCAATTCAGTGCTGCAAATCAGCAATAACAATGCACAGTCAAATCCGGATCGATGCCATCCGACCCGCCTGGACGCCGAAAATCGTCAATGGAATCCAGCTGATGGACACTCCAATCCGCCTCAACGCTGTCCACCGACATTCAATACGAACGCATCGCCAATCCGAATAAACGCAGCGAGTCGGCAGTGATAATGCTCGGTTCAATCCGGATCAATGCGATCCAATCCGCCTCAATGCCGAAAATTGGCATTGGATCCGGAATATTTGACGATCCCATCCGGCTCGATGCTGTTTATTGGCATTAGGTGGGGACCGATCGCCTATCTGGATCAGTGCTGCGATTCGGCATTGACCATGTCCAATCCAATCCGGAACAATGCCATTCAGTCCGCCTCAATGTTGAATATCAGCATCAAATTCAGGATAATGGACGATCCAATCCACCTCGATGCTGTTTATGGGCCTTGAATGGGGATGAATGTTGAATCCGGTTCGATGCTGTAGTTCGGCAATGACCATCCTCGATGCACTCCGCTTCAATGCTCAGGATCGGCATTGAATCCGGAATACTTGACGATCCAGTCCCCCTCGATGCTGTTCATCACCATAGCCTGGGGACGGAATGGCAATCCAATTCAATGCTGAGAATCGGCATCGGTGATGCTCAGTCCAATCCGGATCAATGCCATCTAGTCCGCCACAATGCCGAAAATCGACAATGGATCCGAGTTGACGGACACTCCAATCCGCCTCAACGCTGTCCATCCGCATCAAATGGGGACAAATCGCAGATTCGATCCTATGCTGCGAACGGCATCCTCATTCCAATACGGATCAATGCCATCCAGTCCGCCCCAGTGCCGGAAATCATCAATGAATCCCAGTTGATGAACACTTCAATCCGCCTCGATGCTGTTCATCGGCATTGAATGGGGACGAATTGCCAATCCGATTGAATGCTCCGAATTGGCATTGGCAATGCTCAGTTCGATCCGTATCAATGCCATCCAATCCGCCCCAATGTCGGGAATCGGCATTGAGTCCGGTATACTGGTAGATCCCATCCGGCTCAATGCTGTTGATAGGCATTGAATGGGGTTGGATTGGGAATCCGATTCAATGCTGCAAATCGGCATTGAATCCGAGATGATGGACGATCCAATCCGCCTGAATGGTTCATATCGGCATTGAATGGGAATGGATTGCAAATCAGGTTCAATGCTGTGATTCGGTATTGACCATACTCGATGCAATCCGCCTCAATACTGAGAATCAGCATTGAATCCGGAATACTGGATGATCCAATCCGGCTCAATACTGTTGTTCGGCATTGGATGGGGACGGATTGCCAATCCAATTCTGTGCTGCAAATTGGCATTGACCATGCTCAGTCCAATCCGCATCGATGCCATCCAAACCGCCTGATTGCCGAGAATCGTCAATGTCATCCAGCTGATGGATACTCCGATCGGCCTGAATGCTGTTCACCGACATTGAATACGGACGGATTGCCAATCCGACTGAATGCAGCGAGTCGGCAGTGATAATGCTAGGTCCAATCCGGATCAATGCGATCCAATCCGCCTTAATGCCGAAAATCGGCATTGAATCCGGAATATTTGACGTCCCCATCCGGCTCAATGCTGTTTATTGGCATTGGATGGGGACCGATTGCCTATCTGGATCAATGCTGCGATTCGGCATTAACCATGTTCAATCCAATCCGGAACGATGCCATTCAGTCCGCCTCAACGCCGAATATCAGCATAGAATTTAAGATGATCAACGATCCAATTCAAATCGATGCTGTTTAAGAGCCCTGAATGGGGATGAATGTTGAATCCGGTTCAATGCTGTAGTTCGGCATTGACCATGCTCAATGCAATTCGCTCCAATGCTCAGAATCGGCATTGAAAATGGAATTTTTGACGATCCAATCCCCCTCAATGCTGTTCATCACCATTGCATGGGGAGGGACTGGCGATCCGATTCAATGCTGCGAATCGGCATCGGCGATGCTCAGTCCAACCCGGATCAATGCCATCTAATCCGCCTCATTGCCGGAAGTCGGCATTGAATTCGAGTTGACGGGCACTTCGATCCGCCTCAATGCTGTTCATCGGCATTGGATGGGGACGGATTGCCAATCCGATTGAATGCTGCGAATCGGCATAGCCAATGCTCAGTTGAATCCGTATCGATGCCATCCAATCCGCTTCAAAGTCGGAAGTCGGCATTGAATCCGGTAGACTGGTCGATTCCATCCGGCTCAACGCTGTGGATAGGCATTGAATGGGGACGGATTGTGGATCCGATTCAATGCTGCAAATCGACATTGAATCCGAGATGATGGACGATCCAATCTGCCTCAATGCTTCATATCGCCATTGAAGAGGAATGAATTGCGAATCCGGCTCAATGCTGTGGTTTGGTATTGACCATCATCAATGCTATCAATGCTGAGCATCAGCATTGAATCCGGAATTCTGGATGATCCAATCCGGCTCAATACTATTGTTCGGCGTTGGATGGGGACAGATTGCCAATCCAATCCAGTGCTGCACATTGGCATCGACCATGCTCAGTCCAATCCAGATCGATGCCATCCAAACCGCCTGAATGCCGGAAATCGCCAATGTCATCCAGCTGATGGACACTCCGATCCGCCTCAATGCTGTTCACCGACATTGCATACGGACGGATTGCCAATTCAATTAGATGCAGCGAGTCGGCAGTGACAATGCTCGGTCCAATCCGGATCGATGCCATTCAATTAGCCTCAACGCCGAAAATCGGCATTGAATCCGGAATACTTGACGATCCGCTCTGGCTCGATGCTGTTCATCGGCATGAGATGGGGACGGATCGCTTATCCGGATCAATGTTGCGATTCGGCATTAACCATGTCGAATCCAATCCGCCTCAATGCTTCATATCGGCATTGAAGAGGAATGAATTGTGAATCCGGTTCAATGCTGTGGTTTGGTATTGACCATTTTCGATGCTATCCGCCTTGATGCTGAGAATAAGCATTGAATCCGGAATACTGGATGAGTCAATCCGGTCCAATACTGTTGTTCGGCATTGGATGGGTACGGATTGCCAATCCAATCCAGTTCTACGAATCGGCATCGACCATGCTCAGTCTAATCCGGATCGATGCAATCCAAACCGCCTGAATGCCGGAAATCGTCTATGTCATCGAGCTGATGGACACTCCAATCCGCCTTAATGCTGTTCACCGACATTGCCTACGGATGGATTGCCAATCCAGTTAGATGCAGCGAGTCGGCAGTGACAATGCTCAGTCCAATCCGGATCAATGCCATCTGATCCGCCTCAACGAAGATAATGGGCATTGAATCCGAGTTGACGGACACTCCGATCCGCCTCACTGCTGTTCATCGGCATTGAATGAGGGCGAATCGCAAATCCAATCCTATAATGCAGACGGCATGCTCAGTCTCATACCGATCAATGTCATCCAGTCCACCCCAATGCCGAGATTCGGCAATGAAATCCAGTTGATGAACACGCCAATCCGCCTCAATGCTGTTCATCGGCATTGAATGGGGACGGATTGCCAATCCGATTGGATGCTCCGAATCGGCATTAACGATGCTCAGTTCAATCCGTATCAATGCCATCAATTCCGCCTCAATGTCGGAAATCGGCATTGAATCCGGTATACTAGTCGATCCCACCCGGCTTAATGCTGTTGATAGGCATTGAATGGGGACGGATTGTGAATCCGATTCAATCCTGCAAATCGGCATCGACCATACCCACAAGGGGCGACCACACCCTTCGGGTCACCTCATCAGACCGAAATTCTCCTACAGTCTTGTACTACCTAGAATATGAAGAATCCCGAGTATCGCTGACAAATGCCCACTCTGGACAGAGTTAGAAAATAGTCAAGTATCGCATTCCCCGTGAATTCTCGCTATTCTAACCCATAGTTGGCTTCTATTGTATTATCAGTTGGTCTCGCTCGACCAAAGTCCCCATTGGTGCTGCTCACCTTCCTCCACATATGAATAACATGAAATCTGGCTTATCTAGAGCTAGAGGAGATCGCCTCCAATACCTCTTTCCAGCGATCATCTCAAATCCAAAACATTGCCAATGGAAACTTACTTTGACGTGAATCAATCTCTCAACTCACCCTTGGGAATGACCTGCATGCTCCATCAAACGGCATGATAATAGACGAATCGACCCCTCATATATCATATAATGATCTGTCAACGGCATTGTAACAGCAGAATCCAGCATAAATCAGAGACTGGAAGTCAAAGCCGGCATTCTCCATAAAAACACACTGCAGCAATCTTTCACTTGTGATGACACTGTATGGACTTACAACCTATTTCTGGGGTCATATACACAACCAGTGTCTGATTTCTTGCATATATCCTCATTGCACAATCACAGGTTCCACTAGTATGCGGCAGGGACAGATTTGGAATCCAAATCAGATTCGAGATCATGGACTGAATCGCTGTCACGGGTGAGATAGGCGATGGGCCACATTTCTGAGCTCCCATTGCCTGATCTCACTACATGGCTTGATTATCACAGATGGGTTGGGTTCTGATGGTGGGGAGAACTGTGAGAGAGAGTCATTACCTCTTTCATTCATCATATCTACCAATCTTGGATGATCATGCTGAAACCTAAAACAAAAAAAAAGAAATCGGCACAAAGTATCTGAAGCCCTAGTACAATGGGATTCATCAAGATTTCATGATAAAATACTGTCAATACTCATCTGAATATGTACACAGGAGATGTTGGTTCCAATACTCGTGATAACAGAAGTTGCTGTCGAGTACTGCCTCAGCAACATGTGATAGCAACTGGTGAGCTTGTCTAGCTATATGTACCTCCTGGAAGTTGTGGGAGAAAAGTGATTAGAGGAAATCTGAGAAAATCAGTGTCGATGGATCCGGATTTGCTCCACCTGAATCAAATATTCGCTCATTTTCTAGTATCTTTCATCATCAATAGAAAGCTGTTGATCTTTATTATACTCCGACAAGCGATATCTCGACGCAAGATTCTCCTCGTACGTTGAGAGGCATTTTAGAACATCCCTTCAGTTCTGAATTGATTCCTCCACCCTCAGAATGGATCGAATGTGAACTGTACACTTTGTGGTTGATTGAAAACATATTGACTTGAGCCTCCCTTAGCAAATGGCGTGCACACTACGCATGCGCACGTACCCATATTATATTTCAGGCTTCGCGAGGGCTCGACGTGTTTTACGTGGCTATCCATTAATAATCCAGATGAGATCTATTCTGAAGGTCGAGGGAATCAACTTGGAACTGGAGGAATTATCTGGGTTGCCTCTAGACGTGGGAGGAGAATCTTGCGTCGAGATGTCGCTTGTCGGAGTACAATCAAGATCAATAGCTTTTTATGAATGAACAAAATCGCGAAAGAATGAGGCAATATTAGATCGAGGTGGAGCAAATCCAGATCCATCGACACTGATTCTCTAAGGTTCCCTCGAATCACTCTCCCCCCACAACTTCCATGAAGTACATACAGCTATAGACAGGCTCTCACCAGCTGCTGTCAGATATTGCCGAGTCAGTACTTGACAGCAACTCATTTCATCATCAGTATTGAAACTAAGATCTTCTATGTTCACATTCAAATGAGTATTGACAGTATTTTATCCTGGAAGCTTGATGAATCCCGTTGTACTAGGGCTTCAGATACTTTGTGTGGATTTCTAATTTTGTGATTCACGTGATCATCCAAGATTGGTAGATATGATGAATGAGAGAGGTAATGACTTCCTCTCACAGTTTTCTCCACCATCAGAATCCAACTCATCTGTGAGAATCAAGCCAAGCAATGAGAACAAGCAATGGGAGCTCAGAAATGTGGCCCATCGCCTACCTCACCTGTGACAGCAATTCAGTCCATGATCTCAACTCTGATTTGGATTCCAAATCTGTTCCTGCCGCAGACTAGTGGAACCTGTGATTGTGCAATTAGAATATATACAAGAAATCAGACACTGGTTCTGTATATACTCCCAGGAATGGGATGTTAGCCCATACAAGTTCAACATGAGTGAGAGATCCCTGCAGTGTGTTTTCATGGAGAACGCTGGCTTCGACTTTGAGTTTCTAATATTATGCTGGATCCTGCTGTTACATTGTCGTTGGCAGATCATCAAGTGATATATTGGGGGCCAATTTGTCTAGTATCATGCCGGTTAATGGAGCATGCAGGTCAGCCCCGAGGGCGAGTTGAAATATTGATTTACGTCAAAGTAAGTTTCCATTGGCAATATTTTGGATTAGAGATGATCGCTGGAGGGAGGTATTGGAGGCAATCTCCTTTAGCTCTAGATTTATGAGATTCCATGTACTCCAAATGTGAAGAAAGGTTAGCAGCACCAATGGGGAGTTTGGTCGAGCGAGACCAACTGATGATACAATAGAAGCCTATTATGGGCATCAGCATTACCTGGGATTCTCCATGTTTTAGGTAGGACAAGGCTGTAGAGAAATTTTGGTCAGACTTGGTGACCCGAAGGGTGTGGTCTCCCCCTGTCAGTCCAATCCGGATCGATGACTCCCAATCCGCCTCAACGCCGAGAATCTGCAATGGATCCCAGTCGATGGACACTACAATCCGCCTCGATGCTGTTCATCGGCATTCAATCGGTACGGATTGTCAATCCGATTCAATGCTGCGAATCGCCGTTGACATTGCTCAGTCCAATCCGGATCAATGCCATCAAATCCGCCACAATGCCTAGAATCGGCATTGAATCTAGAATACTAGACAATCCCATCCGGCTCATTGCTGTTCTTCGGCATCAAATGAGGACGGATTGCGGATCGGAATCAATGCTGCGGATCGGCACTGACCATGTTCAATCCAATCCCGATCAATGCCATTTAGTCCGCTTCGATGCCAGGAATCGGCATTGAATCCGAGATGATGGACGATCCAATCCGCCTCAATGCTTCATGTCGGCATTGAATGAAAATGAATTGCGAATTCGTTCCAAAGCTGTAGTTTGGCATTGACCATACTCAATGCAATCCGCCCTAATGCTGAGGAAAAGCATTGAATCAAGAATATTGGATGATCCAATCCGCCTCGATGCTGTTCATCGGCATTGAATGGGGACGGATTGCCAATCCGATTCAATGCAGCGAGTCGGCAGTGACAATGCTCGGTCCAATCCGGATCAAATCCGTCCAGTTCGCCTCAATGCCGAAAATCGGCATTGAATCCGAGATACTCGACGATCTCATCCAGCTCGATGCTGTTCATCGGTAACGTCCCGCTGGACAGGGTGTCCCCGAACCTGAAATGATAGGTGAATTAATGACGCCAGATGTATAATCGGGACGACGGATTCAGAGCAAATCAAAATTCCCACATCAATCCAGTTCAAGAAAATGATATATCAGCGCTGAGACGCTGTAACGCTCACAGCGTCAAATGTGGTGACGCCGCTACGCAGAGTCGCCGCCCGCATTGGCTCACATGATGCCTTGCGGTGGCACTGTGAGGTTGTGGCGCTTAGGCCATGCATCGTTGCGGAGCTGTATTCTCATAATAGTCAAGTTGCAATTTCCAAAGGAGGTTAAATCTCGCAATGATTCCGGGTTAGCCTGGTCTCCAAATTTGAGCGACGATGCAGTCTCTTCGATCAGTCTCTCTTAGACTTCACTCCAGATTGCTCAAGTGGTTTAGATTCTATTTTATCGACTCACCCAAGTGCCTTAGAAAAGCGTGACAATGTGAGGTCCTGAGAAGTAGCGACCGCGAGCTCTGACTCCTTCTCGCCGAGGGAAAAGGCCGGCGTAACCCGACCCAGCTGACACAGGCCAGCAGTATACCAGCCCCAGGATTTGTCCGCCCTGTTCTCCTGTTCACGCTCCGAAAGGCCCGCCAACTCGTCCAGACTCCGCTGCCCTTTCGAGTAGAATTCAAGAACTTCGAACTGTGAGTCAAAATTCTATTGAGGCCACAAAGCTGTAAAATCCTTTCAATCAAATCATTCATTCATATCTGCTTATCCTCATATTGCGTGCGCTCTTATCCAAGAAAATTTCAACTCTACCAGATCACAATTTAGGCTAGATTCCATAGTTTCAAGTTTGAACCTTCGATATGATTTTTGAATGAATTCCATCTGGTTAACTTGACATCTATCATTCACTTGTGAATGCATGAACCTTCGATTTCTCAAATGATATCCTTAAATTATTCCCAAAGTTTATAAATATCAACTATTGGGATCAACCTTCGATTAAGGTTCATGAATATTAAATATTGAATCTGATACACCGAAGGAACAGAAGCTGAATCTCGAATCTATAACAAATAGGTAAGCGCAATTGCGCAGCTCGCTCGTAGACTGTTCCCTGAACCTAGATATATTAGTCTATCCGAACCCCTCTGGTTCGGTCATAACATTCTGGCTTCCCTCGTGGGGAGCAGTCATAGCTGCGCTTAACTCTCCTCACTCCCGAGTTTATGCTCATAATATAGTGACTTGCGACTGACCTGGACGTACCAGCTTACGAAACCAGGTCGCCCAACTAGCACTCGATTAATAACGCTTACGAGACTCATATTACCCTCATCAGGCATCACTATGTCGTACCTAGGAGGACTCAATAATACCATTGAGCAAATTAGCGCGATTCCAGATCCAGCCGCGCGCGAAGAAGCTCTCATGACATTCTTCCAAAAGCGAAATATTTAAAATCAGGGACGTCTCGAGCTCACGTGCGAATCACTATGAGACTCTCTACAGAGTAGTGTTGTTCGCGAAGCATTATCTAACATCCACAAATTTGACGAAACCACATCACTGAACGAATTCGTTTAAGACGTTACGAATCAGCACGATACCATCCCAGAAACTAAACGGACTGACTTTTTGCGCGGCCTATTGACAAAAATCAAAGGCAATTCCAGGAAATGCCTGAAGGATGAAGATATACACACCCTCGATGAATCAAAGAAAATTTTGGAATTAAATTCCGCGCCTAGAAAACCGTACGATTATTACGTGAATCAGATTATGACCATATGAGAAAGAATGAAACTTCTCGTCAACTCTATATTAGGATTGAAGGTTTGATGTCAGGTACCTGTGCTGCCCTCAAAGACTCTTCAGGACCAAATGCTCTAAATATGGATAAAACTCAACTAGAATTGCTAGGATTGAATGCTTTCATACGCGGTCTTCCAGATGGCATAAGAAGTGACATTGCTCTCCTCGCACCTAAGAACCTGACCGCGGCCCTCGAAGCTGCAGAAAAAGCTGGAAGTTTTGCGGTCAGTCTTAACATTCATAAAGCTGGAATCCATTACACCAACTCAGAACCCCCTCAAGGACGAAGATCTAGAACTCTCGAAAATACTAGGAATACTCGGAAACAAGTCACGTTGATGGACCGAAATAATCTCAGAATGTATGATCGTAATGGAATGCCCCACCATTACAACAACAGGGACGTCACGGCTCCGCCCCCTATAGAATACGACTCGAGTGGGTGAACTATCGCTTATCCAAATTTGAGCTACTCATCACCAAACTCCGGACGACCCAACCCGAACGGACGTTCATCTCCTCCAGCACCACGTCCTAACTCACCATACCCCCGTTCCTCATCTCCTTACAACCGACCGAGTTCTCCTCATAGATACCAATCTCCTTACAGGTCACAATCTCCGTATCGGAATTTCCACTCCTCTTCGTATCCATTCCTCCCACCGCAAGCAATCTATCCGTACTACCAATATCCGTTCCAGCCACCCATGTATCCTGGATACTATCCCCCGAGCCCGTATCCAAATGACGCGTATTATCGAAATCAGAACTGGCAATCTCAGAACTCCCAGAACCTTTCGCAATCCGCAAAACCTACTGATGGGCAACATTCAAACTCCCAGCCTGCCCGCAGTCGGAACTCGACCTCGGGCAGACCAACAGCTCCCCAAATCAAAATCATGAGCGTGAGCGGTTACGAACAGTCAAAAGCCCAGGGTTCGGACCAATGATCAAAATCCAGCATGACATCCTTCCATCAGAAACCGGTCTTGTCTACTTAGATACGGGAGCAGACATCTGTACAGTCAGTTTGAATCCCCTGGAACGGTACGTGATGATGGATGCATCGCGAGTGATTCGAATCACCGGAGTTACTGCGGATACCGTTTATACGCTCGGAGTGATCAAGACTTGCGTTTTTGGGGAAGAGATAAGGTTGCACATTCTTCCCCCCACTTGTGTTGTCGAATACGATATCATATTAGGTCCAAATTACTTCAGAAAGTATGGAGCCTGGATCCTATTTGACAAGAACTCAATATTTTTTGAAGGAGATAGAGATTGCCCCATTTCTCTCCCCCCTCCAAAACCTAACCTCGATTCCTCAGATGACAAAGAGGAAGACATAGACGGAAGAGAAATCTTCCCCTACCCCATGATAGACTCCATAGTATTATCAAACAAAAGAGCCGAAGTCCTTAAAGACAGTTGTGACGTACTTGACTCAGAAACATCACCATTCATGGACGGCGCGTTACCATCCAACACTGCCCGACTAAGAGGGAGCGCGTTTCTTATGTGCAATCGAGCTCCCCTCGAGCCATTCACAAGTGACGCAGATCTAATCGTGGCACCACCAGAGTACCGGACGGCGGAGTCACATGTGAGTGACGCAGCGTTACCCCCGGTGGCGTGCATGACGCAAGTGATTCCCCTGTTATGTCCGAACCAGAGGGGTTCGGATGAACAAATATATTTGAGTTCGGAGAACAGTCTAACGAGCGGGCTGCTCAGTTGCGCTTACCTTTTC
>JAPYYZ010008481.1:0-20690 GCA_030522705.1 Eretmocerus eremicus
CTGGCGTGCTGGAGCTGGATTTTGATGAAAATTTTTTTGTACACTCTTTGGCCGTGAAAAACATCCACTCATTTCTTCGTTTCTGTGAATAGGCCCTCTAAGCCCCATGAAAAATCATCCAAGATTGAAAATATCGCATTGGTGGAACATGCAGGACCGTGCATGGCCCTACACTTGTTGAGTTTTCGAGGACTTGCAATTACCAATCTGCAAGTGCGGGCAATGAGTATGTAAACCGAAGGTCTCAAATGTTCAAATCAATACACAACAAATTTATCTTACTCGAAGGTTGGTAATTACAAGTCCTTGGAAGCTTAATAAAGGTATGTGGCCATGCATGGTCCTGCCTGGCCGTGCATGGTCCACCAATGCAATATTTCCAATCTTGGATGATTTTTCATGAGACTTAGGGGGCTTATTCGCGGAAACGGAGAGATACGGGTATGTTTCATGGGCCAAGAGTGCGTAAAAAATTTTCATCAAAATCCAGCTTCCGGAAACCAGGTTCTTTCCTTGTTAGTTGAATGCTCCTGAGACTTTATTTGAGTCGAGTAAAATTTGTGCGATTCAACGCTTCTGGAAGAAAAAAACACATTTATTTTTCTTTTGTGAAAACTAATCACCAATGAAAATTAATAATTAGTGCTTCATGAAATGGAATTAAGTCTGAACCTATTGATTGTTTTCGATGCAAAAGAGGCTCGAGGTATTCTCTAAGTTGTTATTGTTCGAGTGCAACTTTGTTATCAAGCACTTGCTCGATCTTTTTCTCGTCGAACTTTTAGGGCCACTGAAAATTTCTCCACATTGGTACGGGAAATGTAAGTGATAGCCGCAGCAGCAAAGGCTAACAGGAAAGCGAGAGAGATAGAGATGGATACAGAGAAGAGAGTCGAGGGCAGGAAAAGAAAAGAAAAGGAAAGAAAAAGAACAATGGTAAGGATAAAGAGGAGGAAAGAGATGGCAGTGGCTACAGGAGAGCAGAGGTGCTGACCTGGCATGAATTCTGTGCAGATCGAGAGGAGGATCCGAGCGCCAAGATAAGAGACGAAGAGAAAGAATTGAGAGGATGATACATCAAAGATCGCTATCGGTATTATCGCGCCCGAGCGAGCAGAGCACTTCGCTAGGTCGCACTCTTTTACATCCACTTGCAACAGGTCTAGCGAATGCAGGAGTATAAGAGTGGGCTCAACTTGTGAGCTTCTGTTGATGGTGTTGCGGAGCTGTCAGTGTGAGCCGGGGGTGGCCAAGTCGACCGAGTCGATCAAGCGTAACGGCATATTCTGGCCCACCTAGTCTACCGGACAGTCAAACTTGGTGGAAGTTTGTTTTTGTATTCGAATCATCGTTTCATCTTGACGAAACTCGTATAAATTTGAGTCCTAAAATCACGGTTAAATTATTGTTTCAAACGAAATAGTGCAATAGTTGCAGTTTCTTCACTATACTGCTAGAGATAGTACAGATTCAAAATAATTCTGAATGAGAGCTTCGCAGTTTGATGCTATCAGCTATCCTCAATTGCGTATAGTTGAACTTCGAGTTGGTCATACTTTAACTTTCATAGTTGTTGCAAAACATGAGCTTGTTCACGGTGAGTGCGAGTTACGTCTGCAACAATGCAAAAACGATCAGATTTTCTGCAGATTAGTATGTAAGAATCCGAAGGGTAAGTATACTCGACATTTTTATGTGGCATTTGTAACTGCTGAGTTGCACTCGATGCAAACTTGCAGTCGCGACCTAGGTGCACGCGGAGTAGCGTTGAAGTCGTGATCTCGAAAACACATAAGCTCTCTACTTTTTATTGACTCAATAACTGTATACAGATAGTCCTTGGCCGATTATATCCTCAACACTGGCGTATTTTCATAATTATGTGAAAAATTAGTCATTCGAGAATTTTTTTCGGTTCCGCAATGATTCTTGCCTGATGAGGTGATTTTAATCCATGACGCTTACAATGGTGCATCAGAGTATTATCACGTATTCTTGTATGGAGCATGAAGGACTACTGCAAACGCAGCAGCTTTGAATGAGTTCACAACTTACAGGGACGAGACAGAACTTTCGCCAACACTGCAAGGATAGAGATGAAATTACGAGTAGGATCATACATGAAAATAGTAAATTCCAAGTATTGGAAGATTCTATTTCAAGTCTATGCAAGGATTTACCAGTTTCACTTGTTCCTGCAGACACATAAAAATTACACACAGATGCTATCAGCTCTAAATCTACATTGGCTGCATCGGTTCCGATAGGTTATGCGATACACAGAGCAGTGCTTGTATGCCTGCTCACTCTCCCACAGTGGTCCCACGAGCAAATAACTTTCAATAATCAATAATACATTTCGCGCGTAATTTAATTCATTTTATCACGTGAGTGCGCTTGATAAACGGCGAGCTGATCATAACGCTTGTACGGTGTAGAACAGCAACAAGCTAGACTCGCGCTGAGGAACGACTTTCACTCTCGGTTTGATATACTCGCAGATCTCTACCACGCTATATCGCATCTGGCACATGGTTAACAGTAACACAGCTCAACAACAATGGCTGGCGATTTGACGGCTTTAATCATCACCTGACGCAAGTGCAAGTCGTCAATTTCTGTATATTCTGATCCATTGACTTTTGCGCGCTTGTGAATGCGTAACTATACTTCCTCAGATGCTGGCCAAATTCATGCCTTCCACATGTCCTTGCCCCAAAGGTACTCTCAAGATGCACTCAGGGCTATTCCATTGCAATAGAGCTATTAACGTACGAAGATGGTAGGAAGTGAAGATGCTTCCGCACCTCGTTTAGTTTTGTTAAAATGGATCTGACACGATTCATGAAGAAATCTCCAACGCATGTTATTCAGCTCGAGCACTTCAAATTCCGTGGGGAGAGTCTTTAAAATTTCCCATAAGTGGTTTTGTTTTGGCGAGTTTGGGAAATGAGAGCAATTCAAATATCTGGGTTTGCAGAGGCAATTTAACTCTTTTCACACAGAAATATTTCTGCAGTTGAAAATTTTTTTTTCAACTGTCAAATGATATTTGGGTCGAAATTAGGCGAAAAAAAACTGAAACTAGAAACTTTCAAAACTCTACGTTTTTTACTTCTAGAAGGCGTGTAAAATCAGATTTCCGAATAATTTTTATTTAAGTCTGGTCCTTGCAGACTCAAGTAATTTTCTGAATTTTTTCAGATTTTTCGCCCAGCCATGTGAATGTTATCATCAATTTATTGTTACCCCGTATGTCCCCTTTTGGGAACATTTGTGTCGAAAGGGTTAAAGAAGCAAAACTCCTCCAAAGGTGGCGGTATCGCCTTATTTTCTCAACTTTTATATTCCCAGAATATGTGCATACAAGTGGCACAATTTGGAAGTCAATATCTGGGATGCCACAATAGGAAATGAAAAGTCGTTGCATGTTAGAAAAGAATCAATTCACGTCATAAGTGCAGAGCACATAACGCAAGGTGCGAATGCAGGGGACAGCGAACACTCAACGCAAAGTGTACAATGTGTACGCGATACAGAGCGTGTCGTTAGCTCGCGGAGCCTGGGGCGGTGATTAGGAATTGCGAGGTGCGCGGCGTGGGTTCCCATGATCGCTGCCACCGCCGGAATAAACGCAGCGTTGTGCAGACGCGTGAGCCCCAGCGCATGAGGAAAGATGGACAGGTGACGCGCCTTATCGATTTTTGCGGTGGCAGTGGCACTGCATCATTGTTTGTGCGATATCGGCATCAAGCTCCAGGCTTCATGAGCGCGACCGCGTGGGTGCATTCCCGCGAGTCTCTCTCTCGGCAGGTGCCTAGCGGCATATGCGGGTCGCAACTGTAGTGCCCGCGGTTGCGCTCGATCGGATGGCATTGTGACCCGGTGCGACCCCAACTTGTTGAACCGCGCGACACGAAACAAACACTTTCGGACCCTATGATTGCGCCTGTGTGCTTTGGGGTTGGCTGATAAAGAGCTGCGAGGTGACTGCATTTATGGAGTTCATGACAAAAAACTCGCGTTGTGGGAAAAACGAATATTGGGGTGCATAGCTCCGCATTTCATACAATGCAACAATAGTTAACGTAATTGGATGTGTAGCATTCGAGCCTTTGATTGATTGCGTGAGACTGATTCGCTCAAAAAGATAGCTAACCAACCAATCATTGAGGTCGACTGAAACATCAGTTAGATTCATTGATACATCAGCGAATGTCACCGAAATTCTGGTGAGCCAAATAGAATACGCTATCATTGATAAATCAGCAAGGAATACGCTATCATAGATGAACCGCGAAATCATCAGCGGCCCCACTGATGTTTTAGTGTAGCTACACACTGATGAATCGAAGAATTGTACGGCATAGATTTATCATCGATGTTTTCTATCTCGGTAACAACCAACCAAGAGAGAAACGCTCCCTGATTAATCAACGATCTCCACTGACCCATCAGTGAACTCCACTGGTCCATCAGTGCCCTTCTCGGAGAAATTAGAGAACATTACTAATGAATCAGTGCATATGAATACCTTGTTTGATCGCTAGTGAGATAAACAATAACACAGAAAAATAGGCACAGATCAATGGTTCATCGTATATGGTGTATTCTAAAACTTGTTAGAATTTCAGTGATACTCAGTGACGTTTCAGTAAATTTCACTGATGTTTTGGTACGATATGCACTAGTTCATTCAACCCGGATTGATCTTGGATGCGATAATGTTTCAAAAAATCTCATTGCATGACTGATCTTGAAAAGTAGGTAATGGTTTTCAACGAGGTCTCATTGAGACCTTCGCATTAGAGGCATCGCTCAACTCGATGCTTGACTTTCTTTCTGAGGCAACAGCATCATGGTTGTGTCATTTTGTTTACTTTGCAGAGCAGTTTTGATCAGCTATTTTGCTTGGGATCATTTTGCATCGACCACCATCAATGTCTACAGAACATGAGTCGTAGGCTTCGGCCAGGAAAAAATTCACGTGATAAATCAAATAAACCGTCTCAACATATTAATTCAAGTTGAATAATTCTAACATGGCTCAACCGAATGGGATAATTGAGCGATGGTCTGTACGTGACAAAATATTTATCGCCCAATCTATTAGTTATATATATATGATCTCTGTGAATGTCAAGATCATCTTCTAGTAACTTCGAACCATTCTTTAGATGTTCAAAAATCGTTTATTAACTATCTCATCGGTAGCTGCTTCTCTAAAATCGATGATAATCGCAATGATTCAAGC
Source organism: Eretmocerus eremicus (assembly GCA_030522705.1). Lineage (NCBI taxonomy): Eukaryota > Metazoa > Arthropoda > Insecta > Hymenoptera > Aphelinidae > Eretmocerus > Eretmocerus eremicus. Next base: position 5,255 of record JAPYYZ010008481.1, read on the forward strand.
CAAGAGAAATATACCGAAAAGCATACCCCTTCTCGGCCCACTAAAATTGTGGCATTCCGAAAATCGGCTTCCACCCTAACGTCCATTTTTAGAAGCCGAGCCATCAATTTTAATGAACACTTGAGCATGCTTCAGATACTGACTCCTCTATAACTGACAAGAATTCTGCTCATTTTTAAAACATTGTCATAAACTTCATCGTCAACCAGATCGTCGCGAGGACCATTCAGCTAATGTGTTAGGGCGGAACATCGTAGCCGTGAAACAGCAAGCATAAACATACCCAACAAGCACCTGTAATACGTTCAAAGTAATTCTGAGAATTTATATTGCTCCAAGATCACAGTGTGCACTGAGCCTCACGCCAGTCATGGCTGTATTCAACTGGGTTGTTTTGTATGAGCCTCAACCGAAAGTTGCGCGGTTAGCTGGGACTGTAAGAATTATTAAATTTTATATGGTCTAGTGAGGCGCGGTATCCACGTCCATTTTTTCTATTACCCGAGCTTATAAACTATACTGGATTTTCAATCAATGATTCATTAGTTCTATGATTTTCTGACCTGCACGTCCGACTATTTTATATATGAATCTCACAGTAAATCTTAGTACTTGCTATTGATACGTAATTCATCAATCCCCCATAATCTTCGAATTCGTACTTTCAAAGCGCTAGTTTTTGCCGAGGCACACGTTTGTACGTGGAAAAGATGATGAGTTTACGCGAGTGAACTGGATCTAAATATTTTGGCATTCAGATCAAAAATCGAACTTGGTCACGTGGGAGAGAGCAACGAATTCATTTCGAAACTCTCATAATTGTAACTCTTGCTGGTGAATATCCAAACAATGAATGCTTTGAATTTTTTTCAAGGTTTCCCCATGGAGTTTTATTGGAAAGCATATCCCTTAGACTCTGATGGTCTACTTTGATTCGAGTCCGCATTGAAGTTTAGAAATTTTTTTGTCTGAAGCTCAGGACAACTTATTTATCATGTATAAGATCCATGCAAACAACTTTACAAGCTAAAGATCGCCCTGTATTTAAAGCTACGGAAGATTTCATCGAATCAATTTAATGGAGTTTCAAAGTAAGTTGAGTAGGTTTTATCCTTAGCTGCACTTATTACTGAACAACGAGCGACACTTTAGCATTCCAAGAGAAAGAACGATTCTTTGCGCACACTCTTAAAATCCAATAACATGTAAAAGAATCTCGTAACCCTCTTCGTGAGTACCGAAAAATTAATTGCTTTTTTATATTTTTCTCCGAAGACGAGAATTACGGGTCTCGGGTGTTACGAGCTGTCTTATACTGCATGTGCGAGCCTTGAGTGATTTAATAGCTATGTGATTTATTTTAAAAAGGTGCATCGAAATTTCACATATCTCTTACTTTGCTCTTTTCAATAAACTATTCATTTAAAAATTATATATTTAGTGCCACGATTTATTTAGAAATAAATAAAATACACCACAACTGGACAACGTACTCTGCTCTAGATTGGGACTTGATGATTCAAATCTTTGGATGCACCTACTACTGACGAATGCTCTTACAGAAACTGCAAACCGAAAGTTCGAATAATACAGATATTACATACGTTCAAGTCTCATAACTCTCTCGGATCATTTGTCTGTCAGTATCAGGAGAGTATAATTAACAGTAGTGTTATTACTGTGCATTGAATGTATCTCATCCCAGATCACCAAACAGAATCATTGAAATAGATTGTCGAATTGAAGGTAGTCAGGCTATTTGTAAAAGCACTGATGGTCATGGAAAAAAACGCACACATCTTCGTTCCTTTTCTACTCTGTTTTTCTTTATTCCTCTACGGTGCACCGCGGTTGCACAAAGAGGAACAGCGTTGAAAGTCTTAAGCATTTTAGCCCGAAGCCATTGGCAGTCTGCATCAACTGTGATTTACCGATGTACATGTGTATAAATCCGGACATGAATCGTGATCAGCCTTTCGGGCAAATAGCACCGCAACCATCCGGACTAGATACATCTTTTGATACAGTAAATGATGTATGTACTTTTTTACTATATAATGGGTTCTTACACAAGAGCTGAAAGCGTTGACTTGTGTTACGGGTCTCACCTGTGTTTCTGCGTTTATTTTTACAGATACCTTGCTTTTTTTTGAGTATGAGTAAAAGTTCTATTTCACCAACATTTGTCATATATTAATTTAAAACAATAAGGCAAAGCAATAACTCAAAAAAGCAGCTCCAATGCTCCGGCGTTTTGTTAAAATGTACCATTGTGCAAAATTTTGACGACATCCACGATAACAGTCTGCACGTGAAGATCTCAAAGTAATTTTGTTTATCGAGCAATCATAATATATTTGTACTATAAAATAGACTACTCCAAGATGTCTCCGCTGATCACTTCAAAAATCAGCCCAGTGGTACATTTCATCCAAGAATTCACCAACACGCAGGGGGGATCCGACACAATTTTTGAAAATTTTCCTCTCATTTTGAATGAATTCATGATGAACATCCGCAAGTTAGGGATTTTTTTCCCTTCCCCCCTTAATTTGAGTTTCGAAAATACAATCGTCCTCTTTTAATTAATACAGAACCCTCATTTTTTTCAGCATGTACCTGCAAATTTGCTCGTAGCATTCTAGAGTCTGAATCGAGGTCGGAAGGCTTGCAGCGACAAAACAAGTACATCTCTAAAATTCATCGTTTGATGACATGCTCAAAGAGAAAACCGATCTTCCTCAGGTATTATGATCAGCTATGTTATATCTTCTACTCCGATCATAACAATATTTAAGAGTTCACCATGAAATCTCAGCAAGTTTCTCCGCAAAAGCAATATCATCTGTTCCAAACGTAATTATTGTTTGATACCAATGAGGATTTTCTCCAGTACATGATTTATTTCATTGTATTGGCGGGCGTGCATGAATTTTTTATGATGGACTTAAAATGGAGGGAAGAAAATGTTTTGATGAAAACTTCCTTACACACGAGACTTAATACCTATGGATTGGATCTTCATGTAATGTCTCGATTATACACAAAAATATTCACTCAAAATCGTGCCCTGTATTGAAAATTCTTCAATGGGGATGAATCTGGAGTGAAAAAGATGATCCGTCTGCGTGCTTTCGTCGAAACTTGCACACTTTGTGTCTTTCACAAGCATTCTCTAGGAAACATTAAATATGCTCATCTGGCTTTCACATTTGATCAACATAGTTCAAATAAACCTGTTACAATCGTTTCTCGCAATGATACCAAGTGACCATTATTGTCTATTCAGTGATGTGAATTATCTCCCTGCAATAGAGCTCCTTATTCAAATATTTTAAACTAACTTTGAGAGCGGAAGAGGACCCACTGTGGAACATTGGTGGGCTGACCCGTTAGGTTGCCAAATTTCAAGCGAATTCATGCGGCGCGTGAAGTGTAGAAGAATCCATTACCACAATGGCCCTTGCCGCTAAATGAATCTCTCGCGTACATAATGCGTAATGAAGACCGACCATATACGTACAGCCTCTGGGCCAAGTTGGCTTGGCTTCGACCGCACTAAAAGTGGATTAAAGTGAAAAAAGGTAAATCGCGAGGTCAAAGAATGTAATCAAGGTACATCGAGGAATCCTTATTTTTTTTGGATTTTTCAAGCAAGATTCACACATGTAGAGGTGTGTGCAAAAATATGTAAATGTTTAAATTGTAATTTCATTGTATTGCTCTCCTTACACAAATCGTTGAAATCGTCTATAAATGAGTCGGTAATAATTCATTTCAATATGTGATTAAGTAGAACTATTTTTAGCCTATTCAGTAGTTTGATGAAATTTTTTGCAAATTTCGCAGTAAACATTGTTTCAAAATTATTTACTGTCAACCGGGGCTATACTTTGTAACAGGGGGCGCTACTTTGTAACACGCTCGAGAGAAGATTTGCAAATCCGCGCTTTGCAAGGTAAATAATCCTATGGCACTAGAACTAATTTTTGCTGTTAGATATATGCGCAAGACATGTTTTATTCTGCTGGGAACCTTTCTAGCAGTTGTAGGGTTGTCAGTAACATACTTTTACTGAAAAGTATCTTGCGGAAATGAAAATACAACTCCTAAGATATTGGCCCGGTGAAAGCGGTTCTTGGACGAATCTCGCGTAGCGGCGCGGCGCACAGAGGGCTGAAAGACGTTCTTTTTCTTTTTTTTATTATTATTAACGCATTCTCAACCTCTTTTCGAGATTATTTTACGGGACTAGAATTTCAGGTGGATTCCAAACCATCGAAGCCACCGAAAAGGCACTCATGAAAATTCACAGTGGTGCCGGCCAGGATTGGAACCCTGACCTTCTGCGTTGAAGGCCGGGATATCTGGGCGAAAAGTCTTTTTACCACAGCGGGACTAACACGTGTTCTATTCCAGCTCCGTGAAGCAGGAGTGACATGTATTTTCGTCCCCTCGCGATAAAAAGTATAAAATGCAACTATGGGTAGTGAATAGGACCATTCCCTGCCAGGTCCTTGTCGCTCTCGGATTCGCCTCGAGTGATAATATCTATCCGGGAGGGACTGGTTCTCTTTTACACTTGCATGATGTACTATTTACGGCGTTTGATACCTGTATGGCGTTTCTTGACCGATCTAAACGTTCAGAAAGGAAAATGCTCGTTTTAGAAAACTCTAATTTTTGAGTTTCGGCAGTTTTCCACAGTGAATAAAATGGGAAACCCCAATTCCGCAGATTTTCGCTGGTTTTGTGCCCTTTATCCATATCTTGAGGTCGGAAAATTAAAAAAAAATTACGCTAACTATGAACTTCCGACAAATGTTGTATAGCAAGCAGCTTAGACCATTTATGCCGGGTCCTGAGTCGATCGAAAACATTTCAAATCATGAAATCATAAAATGTAATAACTCTTTCAGAGATTCTATCGCAGGATTACAGTTGAATAGTTGTTGAAGAATTTATTGGTATTTTCTGCTACTGTTTATTATGCACGTTAGTGCAACGTTTTGACTATATAGGATAGCCCTCTTCAAGCTCAAACATATGAATTGATACTAAGATAAAGCTTGTAGATCATTGGAACTTCGATCTGTATATTAACTCGTAATGTGATAATTGTACAAAGTTTAAGCTTGAAGAGGGCTATTCTACATAGTGGAAACGTCGCACTAACGTGCATAATAAACAGTAGCAGGAAATACCAATGAATTCTTCAACAATTACATAAAATGTAATTCTTGAGCTATTACAACAAAAGCACCCCAAAAATAGTGTGTGAATATTATGCAACAATTAGACATGTATCAGCTATGATACAAATTACAGTATTTTCCCGATCTTGATGTGTTGACTTCTATCATCCCGGAGAAGCCCGTTTAACCAATGACGGGCAAAAGAGTAGTAGTATTCACCAAGAATAAATCTGCTCGACCAAGCCACAAGAATTTTTAATACTCTTAAATCAAATTCATCTCGAGCATAAGAAAACTCCAACTTCACATCTCTCACAAGAGTTTCTATAGGGTATTACGATTGGAATGGATCAAATATTTGTTAAAGCTGACTGATTCTCTCCACTAAATTCTTCGAACACCAGTTCAGCTTGCGCAACCCATTTCAATCCATCAATTTCAAATTTTCACGGTACTCAATGAACTAATTCACAAGAGTTCTATGAAGAGATAGCTAGCATATCCGACAAGTTATTCATTGACCGCTTATTCAATCACAACAGGAGACATATTTTAACTTATTTCCTTTGAAATTTGGCTTTTGAATGCATGATAATAAGACCCTGGAATCTGAATTAGGTCCAGCCAAAATATCTCTTCACAAAATTTTTATTCCTGTAGTGAGAAAAGTCTGTGCAGAACCTGATATGGGCCATGATTATGGTTATGCGCACACTGTTGAAGCAAGAACCGCAACTTCCACCCTTCTTCCCAAATTATCACATTCTCGTGTGCATTAATTACTCATTGGAGTTCCTAGGTGTTGCGTATTATTTCTCATGGTGTATTCCACCATATAAGTCTGATGAAAAGCCCGTCCTTCAAAGTTTTTTTTTCATAAAAAGTCTATCTTTAAAGTTCTTTCTCAGAAAAAATGACTCTTTTCTGGGTGGTCTACACTTGAAACCGGTGGCATTCATGAAATTGTGACGATATTGAAGATGAACTGTTATTTAAATTTGAATAAAAGTACCAGAGCTTCGTTTCTAAGACCGCTTCTCTTTCGCTGCGAATAAATACTTCCATATAATATCAAGGGTACAAAATTAATGGAGACGAGAAAGAACAAATGATAACGGGACCTACTTTCAAAAGACATCGTTATTCCATGGAGTAGAATCCTCCACGAACTTCTCGGTCAGCAGAGTTTCACTCTTCACCCTCTACTTGGCTTTCTTTTTCCTGCTTGGCTTTCTTTTCATCTTGCAAAACCTTTTTCATTTTTCATTTCGTGCCATAATCGTTTTTTGTCGACGAGAGCTTCATACGGTGTTCCAAGATTGATCAGAAGTTCGGATAATTTGACAATATAAATGATAATGCATTTTATCGCCCTTTGTTTTTCCCTCGCAGAATTCAATTCTTATCGCTCAACCGTCCTCTTGCATTGTCTCATCTGCTATTTTTTTTCATTGCTGTCTTCCCTCGCGCAAACCTTTCATTTCTTCCTCTTGCTCCTTGTTGTTTTGCGATCTTTTTTTTCAGACACTGGTTTTTTTTTCTGTATGCCGACTGCTAGCATACCTCGAAACACATTATAATTGTTAATTCTTCTGTTGTTACACCCAAGAGAAAGGGTTTATAAAAGAAGCACAGCTCTGCATTTTGGCAGTCTATGCAAGATTAATACCCATCTTTTTACCATACGTGCTCATCTCTATTAATACTTTCCAACTCATCATGTTTTTTTTGAGAATGTTTGTCCCGAGGTTTGTCCCCCTTCAAAAAGTTTCTAGTCACTGACAAATTTGAAAAGCTAAGACCACATGATCGTTTCCGAAATTCTTCTGATGATCTTCCAAATTCTAAATCTATAATCCAGATATACTTTGTCTGGTGATTCAGGTATTCTTGGAATATTACTTTCCTTGCAAATGAGAACTGATTCGTTGGGTAATAAGATGATTTGCAGGGAGCTCTTCCGACGATAAATACCGATTTTTGGATCAGGTGCGATCTATAGCCAAGATATGTAGAGTTGGAGATGAAAAAAATTTAGAATATGAAGTGTGAATCAATCAATTCCTGATCCGAAATTGGAATCGAGAATATCTAATGGCCCATTGATGATCTTACTTTCATCATGTGGGGCGAATAATGAATAACTGATTCCGATTACCGAATGAGTTGGAAGTTTCTACGAAGTCAATGGTACAGGTGATTGTATGTCTCTGCAGTTCCTGTTTCGCGAAAATAACTTGTGAGCGTTCAAATTTGCTCAACCGACAAGGCTTATCACGTTCCAGGTGAGTGAGTTTTTAGAGAATCTTAATGATGTCACGTGCATCTGTTATGTATTTTTTAAAAAGCTGCTGTAAAGATATGATAACAGTTTCCCTGTTTTGCTGAACGAAATTTGCATATCATATGATATTGATTGATGGTGATCCAATTTCCAGTCCGTTTGAGGGTTATGCTTTACAATCAAAAACATTCACGCTCGTGAAGTTTGTGATCTTTGAAGGCGATTCAAGAAATCCTACGACCATGCGGATTAGTAGTACGTAGAACCAAAAAGTCCAACTACCAGTATTACAGTTGACTCGATGGATCACAAATAAAACGAGGTTTTAGTTTACAAGAGTGTGGGAAGTGAAGAAAACCACCCCTTCTCGAATAACTATCACCCTTGGCTGCACCTTGAGCTATAATGCTCACTTGGGAGGACTAGCCCTCTTTTATTACTCCGTAAGTGGAGTAACCCACTATTTTACCATCACAAGACAGACGAACGCGATACTTTTGCTCTGTAGAGCAGGAGTTGAACACGTACTCCTGTCCCATGATGGGGAAAACTAAATTTCAAGAATGCGATTGCCCTTACTCTACTTTTGCCCGTACAGCTATACGCCTCTAATTTTTCAGCTTAAAGCAGTCTTGATTACCCAATACTGTCTTGAGCTGGCCCCTTTGTGCGTTGTGAAAATGTAATGTATCGGGTCGGGTCAAGTGAGATAACTCAGAAAACCAGATTGTCGAGGCAGTATCACATAAATCGTAGGTGGATAGCCGAGATCGCAGTATGAAAGTCATTATGTGCCGGTGCGTGCGTGCAACCGCTGCAACGGCCCATTCAAACTATTGGCGCGCTATAGCAAGAAATCCTAAGTTCACTCTCCCTTTCGTTCATCTATTATGTGTCATGTGCCGTGAAAGCGGTGGTTTACTCTTCATTCAGTGTGGACAATGAGATGACTTTGGCTGATACAACTGCGGGGATACTGCAAGTCCTCGAACTCTAAAGTGACCTGTGAGCTATTTTTCATTTTCAATTGATGGAGAAAGTATCTGACAAAAATAACTTGATCGATCTTGTTACATTGTTATGTGATTAATAATTGATGATCAAGTGCATGACTTGAGAAATGAATGGATTTCACTGATAATTTCTCTACATCTGGATTGAGCGTGTATATATATAAAATGGTAACAATTCTAGCATAGGCTCTTGAATATGCTAAATTTGCTATTCACGTGCAGGCTTTTATGCAAGGTATGATTTGTCTAATAATGCAAAAAAAGAGAGATCTACATTATCCAGACTATTAACGAAGACTCCCTGAAATGTGAACCGATGAAGAATTTCCAAATGCAACAACTACGTGCAGTACTGCAATGGCGACCCCCATTGGGACTCAAACTTTTGCGTTTTTGGTTGTGTAACATATGTGCACATTCCAGTAGCAACCAATGGCTCCCTGATTATCGGAGAAAGCTCGTTTGAGATACGATTCACGCCACCCCATAATTCTAATCCGCCGGATCATTTAAGCCCGCAACGATATGGGGCTTCCATGGAAGTGATGCTTCGTCATAATATGTCTTTCAAGCAATTTCTCCACATAAATATGTTTCTGGAGAGAAGGGAAGATATCTCAATCCTGTGTATATGTACGCTGCCTTTCCTCGGCATGGTGTGAGACTGAGATTCGTCTCGAGGATGTGTATTGACAGATGAATTTTGATATCATTGGCTTTGATCTAGTGAGTAGGATACCATAAATGAGCTAGAATGGATTTAGGTGAATGAGCGAGATTTGTTTAGGTTGCTAAACTCGAATCCGATCCCAGTTTCTATTCGCCACGCTAGAATTCGGAAGTGTTTGAGGACAAATATAGTACTGCCGAATCAATGGAATATCTCGATTCAAGCAAGGGTTGCTACTTCTATTCTTGGTGTCGCTGTTTTAGGATGATTGAAATCGAGATGGAGTTTTTCAGGGTTACATTTTGAGTTCACCGTTCAGAGACATGTATTACGATTCATGTCATCTGATCCAATATCGTGATTTGGACTTAAAAATTTGACAGATCAAATGATTTCGCATACAAATACTACTGATTTCAATACAGCTAAATGATCTCACAGATCAAAATCTATCACTCATTATACAACAACTGGATAGATGGCCCAACCGATTCCACAAACTATTGAACCGACGCCATAATCGTTCGACATACTAGAAAAGAGTAGTTACTAAGTCATTTAATGCTTCTCGAGTCGGTTACTTCCCATTGAACTGAATGCGTGTCCATCGTCAAGAGTAGCTCGGCTTGCATCAATGTCAAGCTATTCTCCGAAGTTTTCAATATCTGACAAGGAGAACTATACATCATACTGATCCTACTACTGGATGAAGACAGAGCTTGAGACGGCAGAATCATGCACGGAAAAAAAATTGGGGGCTGTGATTGTCTTGATGATACCTTAGCCGCGACATCTGACGCACCAAACTTCGGGGCAACGCGAGTCAGAACTTGGATTTGGTTGCTCAAGAGTGCCAGCGCGGCAGACGAGTCACCTTGGAGGGAACAAGAATTTGAGATATTTCAAATTTGAAATGATCTGTGATAGAATCGAGCCCATCACTCATCGGTTCACTCTTTCGCTACTAGGGTGAACTTTTTCAGCCATCATTCTCTCTAAATTCCCTAGTCGAAAAGCAAAAGTGAGATGGCCAAAAACTATCCATAAATGGACGACTTCTGGCCAGTTCGACCAGAAACTGGCTGGTTTTAGCCCATTTCTGGCCAATTTTATTCCCATTTTCTACCAGGGTTCCTTCAAATGAATTGGCGGATCGAGTGGATCGAGCGCCATAAGTGACTCGAAAAAATTTAGAGAGTTTGAACATTGGTTGGGTGATGTTACGCGGAACGTTGATGATGCAGCTAATGAATAAGGCATTGACGTAAATAATGGTACGATAAGTATCTCGATAATTATAGCGTATATTTTGTGTTAATTGCGTGGCAAAATCCTAGGGAGATTTGTGAGATGTCGCGTGGATGGTACCGGATGTTTTTCTGCATTTCCTATGCTCCCCTCATAAAAGATGCATACAAATGGTTAGACACTCGCATCGGCGCGCAGGAACGATGACTGCATTTGCCGTTTGTCTCTTGTGGTCAATACTATGCATCTAATTTATCTTTCCATATTCCTACGTGAATTGAATGTATCGGACTATAGGTCGGCTCACACAACTCTCTCTTCTTTCATTGGTTTCGGATACGGTAGAATGATTTGGAACTTTCTTCAATACACCCAAATGAATTATACCGTCCTATATATTGAGACCACATTTACGAGTGCACTATTAGGAAAAAACATCGTTGACTATGCACAACAAATAGTATAGATGCCGCGTGGGAAGTTGTACAGTTACAGTTTAGCGTCGCGCCGTTCGGCATGAGAAGGATATCATGTGATATCCGGGGACGAGGTTATTGGCCATGTGCATGTGTGCCTTTTTGCCTTATTCATCTTCGAAATGCACTTTGCTAATGCCGAGCACTCGGTGTATTTCAAGCGTCCGCAGAGCCGGCCGAAATTTAATCAATCGCTTGAATTATTCAGAGAGCCGATGTACTTATGCACTGTTGACCTTAACCACGGCCAAGCAAGAGGTTTATCGACTTCCCTAGCGCATAAATACTCGGGCCACCATGAATGTTCAATGAGATCTTATGTCACGTTTGTAACGTTCGCGCGGAAAGAACTCTCTCACAATTACCCGAAGAATGGAAATGTCGTCTCGCGTGGACTCTTCTATTCGTCCTGAATTATTTCAAGCTTTTGTGAGACGCTGATTAAGACAAAGAGCCCACAAATGTTCAGAACGCCAATCGATGAGTGTGATGCAATGACGCAGATCTTCTTGGAGTCGCAGAATCTCGAGTCTTGCGGACGCAATTAAGTCACACAGCTTAGAAAGCGTGTATCGCTCTTTTCGCTGATACATCCAATCGCAACAGAGTACACTTCAAAAGATCACACTTGCATCTCCATAATTAAACAATTTCGCGGGTTTCATATGCTAAGAGGTCACATATTGCTCAGTTCAGGAAGATCTCGAGGAAGAGGGATTAGCTTGCTGCCGTTTTACACGTATACGGGAGTGTATACTGCTTTATTTATGGAATGGTGACATGCATACAGCAATGATCAAACACCTCGAGCGGTGATTCGTGGGAACTGCATGAACGTCACAGCATCGGGGTGGAATGAGAAAATCAGTATAAGCACAGGGAGACAGTAAGAGTAGGTCACTTAATATCTCACTTTGACCCGAGCCAGTCCTCGACCCTTCACAAGCACCGCCGCGTCAGGTTCAACTAGTCATCAAGCATGATACGGCCCGTCCTTCTAAATACCTCATCCAGCATCGCGGAACTGTTGAACCCGTCTTCTCGTCCATAGCCGATTTGCGCATCCAGAGAGCCATTACAACGACCTGCGCCGTGTTGGAAGGCTCTGCACATGTTGCTCGTATATACGAAGAACGTATACGCGTAGGTGGTCCGCTCAGCCTCACCTTTTTTGCTCCTGATACGTGCCTCATTGCGAGCTCTGCGTTGCACGTGTGAGAGCTCACAGCCAGTGCTCTTTCGGAGAAGGACGATAATCGACGCGGATCTGTTCTTTCTCTCTAGTCCACTTTCGCGATCCACACTGTATAATGCTTCGCATATCGGAGCATCCCAACGATACCTTCATCCACTTGTTTCGCGAGATTTGGGCCCTCCGCGTTGTATGAATGATAGAGGTATATGGTTGTACTCTTAGGTTCTGAGGGCTTTAGATTATCCGTTAATGGACTACCTCAAAGAATGAAATAAAGGGAATTAAGGTTTTTTCCATGGTATTAAAATGATAATCTCAGGACGGAAATCGCACTCACTTCCAAAAAATTACAATCAGATAATTCCAAATACATGACTAGATACTATGAAAGAAGAGCATTTTGAATCTGAATAAATGCTTTTTTTCAACTAGGTGATTTCATCACATATTGTTCTTGAATATTAAGGATCGGACTTGATCGGGTTTTCCTGCTAAAACTCCTTTATTCCGCAATTATTTGCGACGTTTCGGTCTTATGATAACAGTCTATATCAAGCTTGCAATCTGCTATATCAAGCAGCAAAACTTGAAATTATAATTAGTAATTCTTGTAGAGATCATCATCAACGGAAACCGTTTTGTCAATACAGTCAGGACTACTTATGCACGGGAGATACGTTCCAGAGAGGCTCCGCGTATAACGAATCCGCGTATAAAAATACATTACGCTTATGGGACTTTGGGGGATACGTACCAGCAACCGGCCAGACCGCGTGTACCGAAACATTGTGTATAGGGAAACAAGGGTGTTTGGTTCCGGTAAAGAGCATTGACACCGCGTATAAAAAATCACAGTGGAATTTTTGGTAGGACTCTCAAATCCAATCAGAAGAATAAAAAATTTTGTCGCGTTATTCCTCATTCATTAGCTTTTCTAAAGTAATCATCAATCTTCCTCTGCAAACGAGTAACATCTTAGATCTTCCAATCAAGGAGATCAACGTATTACTCAGTCAAATGAATGAATACCTTGAATATCTTGGCTAACGAATGGATTTTTTCTTCTTGCTTGTACAGATCGAGAATTTTGATTTTATCTGCTATAGTCATCATATTTCGGTCTTTCTTTTTCTTCGGCAAAGATTTCTTGCTGGTCGGAGCCATATCCAATTCTCAATAATATTTGTGTAAGAATAAATCAAGTACAAAATAAAAGGTTCTGTAATAAGATTTACTAAAAAAATATACTCATAGAGGTTATAACCTTTATGAATTGTATAAACGATGCATCGCATAAACAAAGTGAATGCAAGCCTACGTTCATTCTCATAAAGTCACTATATAGTTCTTAAGTACGTAGTGGAAATGCTTGCCACCGTGTATACGTGTTTTGAGAACTGCGTAAAACGAGAAATGGGCTCAATACACAAACTGCGTATAAGGCTAAATCGCGTTTGCTGAAACCACGTATAAGTGGTCCCGACTGTACATTATTCTACATTAGTGATTATAATTATCCAACAGATCTTTTATTCGTAAAAATTAGGATGATCTCTCATCGTTCAGGTGGAGATAGATGGGAGATTCTCCAGATCGTCAATACTATATATACATATAGTTAGGCTGAACAGTAAATGGAGAATTGGCACAGTCCTGTGTCCAAGTACTTACTATAGAACGGGACATGGTTGTTATTTCACGATCAATTTTAAAATCTACGCTCACAAGCACAAACTGTCTCGAGAACTCTTCAATAAGAGCACGATTTCTCCTCCAAAAAAGATGCCTAATTTATTTAATCAAATCAGCTATATTTGTACGAAGTTCTTCACCATGGAAAACAATGCATAATCACAATGATTGAAACCTGCTGATCTCAAAGGTACACTCTGTGATCACTTGAACTGCCAGAATGTTTATCTTTTATCGCAGTCTTTAGGCAGTTCAAGTGATCACCGAGTGTACACAGCCCCTTGAAGTATCATCTGCTATGAGACGACTTTTACATTCTTGTTCAAAAATATGAATAATTCTCAAACACTCTTGAATATCATCATCCTTTGATATGTCTGCTCTGAGAGTCTTCGTATTCATGGTCACTTACATGAAACACTCTTTCATATCCTCTGAAGTGCCCAAGAAAATGATACGAGTGAAAAATATGCCTTGAGATAATATATCTTGAGATAAGAAGCATTATCCTTTGAGATATCTGAATTGAGGTATCTGCTATGAGAGGATTCTTACATTTATTTAACAATGTGAATAATTTCCAAACACTCTTGAGAAGCGCCATCCTTTGAGACGTTTGCTCTGCGACAGTTTTTGCATTCACGTTCATCAACATGGAACACTCATTTGCGTCCTTCGAAATGAATTCCGAGCTGACGCGCATGCGCAGAAAACTCACATTCGATGAATTAGAATGGGTATGATAAGTGAGTTAAAATTTGTGAACTATTTGTTCTCTGTGCATGCACGTCTGTTCCAATGTCTTGAATCTTTTCTTATTCGATAGCTGATTCAATTTCCTTCAAATTGTGAACTTCTGGATGCCGACTAGTGGAAGAGAATCGAAAATATTCGCGTTTGGGACTAGAAAACGTCGTCAAGCCTTTCTAAGGCTCACGGATTTGGTACCTTACATTCTTTGAAATTCAAATGGCTATAACTCTGGTATTATTCAATCGATTGATACAAACAGAAATGCATTTCAGAGGTGATAGCGCTGGCTTTTGATCAAAAATACTTCCAGAGCCGTTGAATTGTGCGCATGCGCAGAAAAATTCATTCTCTGAAGCAAAGCGTGCTTTTAAAATAGTTTTCCGCTGATTTGATGCTCTTGCATTTCTAGGGTGTATTCAAAATAGGTGGATTCGACGTAAAAGCACTCAGGAATTACATTATTCATGAAAAACCCCGATTTTCGAGTTGTTGGAATATCTATAGCGAATCTCCCCACTCCGCCATCTTGCCTCGAGCCCGCTCGCTCTGCTCGCGGGGCTCGCTGCTAATGCGACTGTCGTACAGTGTAGACGTGCTGCTGCTCTCACGAGCATCTTGTATAACGGAGTGTGTATCATGGCGTGATTGAGTGAACGGTGGTTTATTGAATGAACCTTTCTTTTATCTTAGCTCGTCTTTTGCTTTCTCGTAGAGAAAGCATTGTAATCGTGCAGAAAATTTTCCACGAATTTTTTTTTTCTTCTCAATTTACACCCTCTTATGATTCACCAATATTGATAAAACCTATTCTATCTTCTTCTACTCGCCAAGCTCTATCTAATGGTACCCCCATATCTTCCCCCCATCTCATACAACTCCCTATACGAATTATTTTATAAGCCACTTCCCT
>JAPYYZ010008482.1:611-10683 GCA_030522705.1 Eretmocerus eremicus
TTAGAGTTTTGTGTATCGAGGGGAAATTTGGCTGCACTTTCAATCGTCGAGGATAATTACGCGCATTTTCACTCGGTAGAATCACTTTTGTAATTTTCGTTTTCATCGATCCGGGCTTCGTTTGGCCCTTCTGCTCTCAATTAGAGATGGAGAATCACGATTGACTGCAATTTGTTGCCCGGCTTTTCTGTGGAAGATTAATCGAAACTCCCCTCGCTCGCGTAATACCTCGCGTGTATTGTCTCATTCCTAGTATAAAATTGGATAACAACTTGAGACTCTCGTATTATGAGTATTACGGAAACGAAGACATGAGATCGAAATTACGAGTTTGTAATTGATTGCTATATGATACAACAGCCGGCATTTTTTTCTCATATTATACTTTCATCGAACTCCGATCGTGTCTCTAGAAAGTCTTGCTCTATTTCTTTGGATATATCCACGCCCACGTGAGACTCCCCTTTCCCAGAATTCAATAATTTCTTGTATGGCTCGCTTCAATCACGACTAGCCTACTGTGAACATTCCTCGTGGAGTGTGCGATCATTTTCTAATGAGACTTTGCGGAATGAAATCTCAGGTTGACGTCGAATTCGATCGCTAATTATAATCATTGATCGTGTGATTGGATATGAGCGTCATAACGAAAAATTTCACGTTAATCACTTCTCCCATTCCACGGTATTTCCACGATTAATTTCATTGAATTCACATAGAATTTCGACATCCTGCGGAAATTCGAAACCCAATGCAAAATTCCAAGATTACGAAATGAACACGAGTAATAGACTCGTACCAAGGTTCAATGTGAATTTTTTAACTCTTGATCAGAAGAATGGCTAGCTTCTATAATTTCTTAAGTACGATCATTTATGTATCGTTTACAATTCTTCCTTGGACTTGTGCAAATTTCAAAAAGATTCGATCGGACATCCTTAATTCTCAGTGAGAATGAGCTGAGTCAGAGTTGAATAATTGATTGCATCAAAATTTAATAACTAGTCACACTAAACAATTGGATCACAAAATTAATTAAAAACATTCATCTACACTCTATTTCCTTTCAATTCGAAAATTCCATCATGTGTATTATACGCATCAAGCAATTAGTTTCCAGATCAGTTCGAACCCGGTATTTGATGTATCCAATTTCCATCAAAATTTAACAGAATTTCGGAGCATTTTCCAAAATAAAACGAAGGCACAAAAAAATGAACTCATACGTCGAGCCTGCCTCGAACTCATAATACTCCACTTACAAAGTGACTGGTCCAAGTATTTTATTATTGCCGATCAAATTATCAGGGTTCGACCCCTTTTTCCCACGATACTTTCCCAATTTCAAAACGACCAGCCGCCAAAGACTTAACATACACAAAATTTGACTACGATGCGCAGGTGAAACGAGGATTGCTGTGGATCATGACGGATCGAATGCCGGTCTTCCTCGAGTCGACGCTCAACTACACGGACGTAAACTTCCGGATTCTAACGGTGCCAGTGCGCGACGCAATATCCGGCACTGTGTGCGACAACGCGCCCTGGACCTTTTCCGGCAATCAACTTGGCTTCTGGGATCGACGATAGCCGATACGTTCGCTCTTGCAAATTACTCAGATTCTAATGAGCGAAAAATTCAAAGACCGATTTTAGGATTCGCAACTGACCATCAATTCCGTGAGATGATGGTGTATAGAGGCTGAATATTATAATTTTGCGGAGTGACTATGAATGAAGATTTGTTCATGGATCCTTGATGCTTCTTGGCCCTAAGTTTGAGCGAGACGAAATTTTTTGAGAACCCTCAAGACTATGTACTCATTCAAATCGAATGAGATTTCTTTTATTGTGTGACGTTTCACGCTCACGTGTGTAGAATTGAGGAAAAATTCTCGAGTCGGAAAATTTTGTAGATCATTAATTGGAGAATGAATACTCTGAATGCCTGCAGAACAGTACTCAAGTAAATTTCGCACTTGTAATATACTAACCACAAATGAGATTATTTCTAGCTATATTAAGACTATCGATTATGGTTCCTTTATACTGACTGTAGATCAAACACATTTACATGAATAAAGATGGACAAGATGAGAAATTGAAGACCTTCATATAGATCCTTCCCATTTCTGAATCGTGCAACTTCCCCACCAAAGTGAGGTAAGTCCACTTTTGAAAATGCCAACAAACACGCTTTAACCCGCTGACTGCCGATGTCCACATATGTGGACAAGCACGTTTTCCAATTTTTCGTGATAACTTTTGTTATATGTGTCAAAAAAATCTGGAAACACAACTACGAAGAAGTTTGAAAAATTGACTTATGTCACTTTGGTCGGGAACCCTCCAAATAATAATAATCGAAATGAAACTCGTGAAGAATGCATTGGAATTCTTCCAAATGAACGCCAAAAATGTACAAAAAAATCGATTGCTGTAGCCATCAAGCCCTAGTTGAAATACTTCACATCATTTTGATAAATTTTTTTAGCGGTATAAATAATTATATAATGAGGAAATACCATTGCACTGTTGCACAACCGTTGCATTATAATAGTGTACGATCAAGGATATAATTTGCAAGGCGGTTAAAGAATTCCACGATTTGAGATCACCTCAATTGATTGATCCCTGCTCAAGGATCCAATCCAAGTGCAGGTTGCAGTTATCACGAAGCAATTCAAATGAAGGCCGGATCTGATGAAATTTCTTATCATAGAGTTCGTAGTCATGCGTTTGTAGAGAAAATTCCACAGCATTCGAGGAATCTTATGATTATATCGTGTTATCTAATTCTCTATTGGCAATAAACGTAAAAACTAGACTGCAATTAACAATCGCGCGGAAGGCCATGGTCCCTAACCGAGTACGTCTAATATCCAACTTTCACTGTTTGACGTCACATTGAATCAATGTAGATCCAGAAGCTTTTCCTGGAAACAGTAGTTCGAAGGCGTAATCAGTGTCGAAAATTGAATTCGCTCGTTATTAGCTTTGCGCAAGATTTTCAATCTACTCTCCCACGTACCTACTTTCCTCAAGTAGGAAATCGACATTATTCGGCAATACCACATTTGCGATTCCCTCTTACGTTATTGTAGATAGACTCCAGGAGATATGTTGGTTAGGGGTATGATTGGTTAGCCATTCGAGAAATTTAAGGAGTTGAATTTTACAAAATGACGATAGAAATTTTCGGTGATGGAACCTCACGATGTTCCTGTAAATGAGCCCAGTCACGGCCCAACCGCTATTACTGGTACGTTATTTTCGTAATCATCCAACTATATCGAGTTATGACTTTTTAGACCGAGTTGAAGATCACTATGAAAACAAAAATATGCTACTAATAAACATTATCGAGATGCTTTCTCACTCTGTTCTTAATCCTATAACGCGCAGAATCATAGTCAAATCTTATTCTCACCCTCGAGGAAATGGCCTTTTATAGAAAGCCTTGATAAAAAATTGATATCAACCATTTGATTGAAATTTATGATAACAGCTTAGTTAACTCACATTAGTGATTTAATATAAAGAAGAGAAGAAGATAAGGTTGATGGACAATAATGGTCTAAGCGCGGAGTTCGAATTTTGATATAAGTTTCAGTGTAGAAGATGAAATGTTGAATGAATGGAACTCAAAATGATGTAGAATTATTAATGAACTGGTGGACGCTGAACAGCCCCTCAAATTTTAGGGAGATTTGATCGGAACGTTTAGAAAAAGTCGCGTGGCAAAAGAAATTGTACAGAGAAAAAAAGCAGTCTCTTATGAAGAAGATTGAAACCCGGTATAAACCATTTGATCGAGGAGGATAATCAACGTTCACTTCATTATCTCAAATTCTTACACGAAGAAAACAAGAAGATATAATCGATACACAATGATGGTCTAAGAACGAAGTTCAAATAGAAGATGAAGTGTTGGCTGAATGATACTCAAAATAGACTGGGTTCGTTGGCAAGTGATGCCAAATCATTCGTTACATTTTGGTAAACGATTTAGAAGTTGTCGCGTGACGGAAGAACATACGAAAACACATACCTACAAATGTATGAACGGCTGCGAAACATAGTGGAATCCTATCGACAATGGACAGTGAATATAATAACTCGTGGCAAAAGTGTTACAACGCGGAAATAATGTATAAAAGTATCATTAGATAGAGCTCGTCGTATAAAAGATGATTGAATGATTTTAGCGAAACTGGAAAAGTGTATGGGGATGAGACGAGAGAGTACACAGAATTGTTTGTGCAAAAATGTTTGCACCGGTGCAATGCTCTATTTTGAGAAAGCAAAAATGAAAGTTCTGAACATCTATTGGGACTGGCGTGCTTCCATGAATAAAAAAAAATCAAAGAATCGGTCAACGAGCTGAAGACAAAGTGAGAATAATACATCTCAACGAATCGGATAGTGCGAGTCTTGGAGTATTAAATTCACATCAATCGGGAATGACGGGGTCACTTATTAAGATCTCGATCCGCCTCTCATTTCATTTCGCCACGTCAGTTCGATGGATTAGCGTGCGTGATTGCCACGAGTAACTCACTCTGTAGCATTAGCGGCTTCCGCCCTTTGGCCAACTCGAGATTTCCTCTGGCGATAATCTTGGGGTATTATTGTTCTCTTGCTATTTCATTAGTAGCTCATTGCCACCTAGTTTGTCGTACGGGGTTTGCAAGGAATTTCTCTAAAAATGATTCTACGCTTATCGATACTTGTATCAAGACGCTACATCTTTCGTATTTAACCGGACGACATTTTGTAACAATAAGAAGAAGGCATAGAATTAGATATTCGATCATCCGAATATGAGAACTCACTCTATTAAATTGAATTACTGGAACAGGTGAGAATGCAAAAAGTACTGAAAACTCAATCTCATTTGATAATTGGGGAGTCACGTTGATTATAGAGGCTTGTGCAAAATCTGTCGATCGAGAAAGAAAAAGATGCTTCAAAGAATAGAATAAGAAATTTAATCGCTAGCTCGCAATATTACTCATCGGTAATAATTGATATTCCTGTTAAAATACATATCAGCGAGAGGGTGTATTTCGATTTTTTTTCTGAAGGGTTGCTTTATCGAGAACTGTCGAGAAGAATTTATCAAGAAACGATGTTTCAATTCAAGATAACGCTTACAGCCGGTAGATGGAGAGAATAGTCCTATTCACGCCTCATTTTCCTTTCATAAATGCTCGAGGAAGTGTCTTAGTTTAACCCGCTGACTTCCCATGTCCACATATGTGGACAAGCACGTTTTCCAATATTTCGTGATAACTTTTGTTATATACGTTATAAAAATTTGGAAAAATTCAGAAAATATTCTAGACATAAGAGAAATATATTGCCACGAGAGTTGCTCTCAAATAATGTTTGATTTTGGAGAAAAAAAATAAAAACTGAAAATTTTTCAAGCTTAAAATTTTGCCATTTTTCATACTTTTTACACTAGTTATGCATGTTTTTTAACTCGGGATAATTTTTCAAGACCCGGAAGTAGGGTCGAAAGTGAGCGGGTTAAAAAAGCACATAAAAAATCTAGTTCCGATTCCAATGTTATATATTATACAGAACCGTAATTAATATGCAGTTAAATTTAATAAGGTTTGACCATGTAGACTCGTCATTAACCGGCAATCAATGCCTTATGCTCATTACATATTGAAACATTATCACATTGTTATAAGTGACAGACTGTAATCTCATGTCATTAACTCATAAGCAAACTTTTCAGAGACGGTTCCAAACGAGTGGGACAGAAAAGTCTACACATCCTCATAATATCGAGCCAAGTCTTGACTTTGAAGTAAGCCAAGCAAACAATCGAATTTTCGAGTGCTCATTGTACTCACCAACTCAGCTGGAAGATATCTCATTGTATTCTTAGGCAAATCTGCCGTAAATTTTCCACTGCCGCCATCGACATAATTAATCGTTTTTTCTATCTTACTTCCTTGTTTATTCCACCCTATAAATTATTATATGAATCTTTCAAAGACCATGATATCCAAAATCGAAGAAAGGGGGTATCGAGAGTGCTTGTTATTGTCTTGTTCAATTAGCATCACGGCCTCGGATAGGGATTGAAGGAAAGAAATGAATGAGTTCATTCAGTTACTGATTTTAGACGAAAGTCGGCCAGACTAAGAAAGAGATCTCGAGCACTCGGCCTTTGTTTCGCTGTCTTTCTCAAGATTTCTTCTACTCCTCAAAGTGTGAGAGTCCTTGAATTTTCATTACTGTGATAAATATTGTCTTTCTGTCAATTCATCCTTGGAAAGTCGCGTTATTGATAGATTTTGAGTTCTTGAACCTCACAGACGAAATAAAACGATTTTGCTCAATTATTCGTGCACATTCTAGATCGCGAGCAGAATATAAGTTGATAAATTCGCGATATTGCCTGATTCATTCCCCTCGTCAATCCTTTATTTGACTCAACTCAAAATGATATTCGAGAAGAATGAACAAGAGTTCAAAGCGAGCACGCTCATGTAGGTAAATCTCATTGTCATGACGAAGAGATATGTCTGTGGATTCATTAATTCATTACACAGATTGCGCTTAAGCTACTTAGCAAAGTGTTCCTCGAAATATTCTCAATTCATCCGCATGAATTTTATCATGTACTATATTTGGCCTGATAATCGCTTTCCACATTCTAATTCTCATATTTCTGACATATTGAGTTTTGAAATCAGGTTAGATTTCCTGTCAAATTTTTTCGAGTTCTTTACAAGCAATAAGATGTGCAAAATTATTTAAAAAATCACACTGACGTTAGAACGATGACCTATGTTGTATGAAGGTCATGAGATCCAAAAAGAATCACTTTGGAGCGAAAGTATGAATTTTTCAAATTTGTCAATAAGATATTTCTCTCGTTTCAACCGAATAACACACTGCGTGTTAAATCATTCTTACTTTGAAAAGAAGAAGGTCGTCAAAGAGGTGTGGGGCGGGGGATCCTAAACGCTTCGAGGGATTATCGATTCATGATAGTTTCAATCAATCATGATTAGAATTTCACTTAGAAAATATTTGACCTCAATCATTCAACAATTTCCAGTCAATTTCCGTAGGTAACTCATATTTCAATAACCCTCTAGTTGAATTTTGTCGTCGAGGTCTGAAAATTTAGATATAAGTTATCTAAAAGTAGCTCTGAACTTTTGGTACATTTCTGAGCAACTTTTCCAGTCTTTTTCCTCCTTGCACTTGCGACATCACATTTTCCCTTTATTTTTCTCGGTATCGCAGAAGGAATAAGAGCACTTCAAAGAGCACTTCTCTCCCTATCCAAATTATTACGAGCGACTCAAGATTCCAGATGTGACTATTTATTCTCAGAGAAAATATACGCATCCGCCAAATACATTTTGATGAAAATGGCCGTATCAATGAAATGAGTCCGCAGAGTGCTCAGATCAAACTAGGAGATGGTCAACGCACGTTGCCGATCGCTTTCAAAACGTCATAAAAGTGCCCCCCCCCGCCCCCCCTTAAAAAATTTCACTTGAAAAAATTCACACGAACAAATGTTTGCATAAATGTGAATTTTGAGCTTGTAAGAGCCTGCACTCTTTTCATATACCAACGTGTCACCTCTTTCCATCTGAAATATTTAATGTTATGATTCAGGAACTCGCAATGGGAACGTTCACAACATTATGAGAGCGAGGAGATGGATTTCTAGTTATTCGGAAAGATCGGGGACATGAATTTATGAAGCGCTGGAAGATTCTATATAAGTGGCGGGCGTGGAAATAAAAATATTTGAGGAAAATTGTCTAAAAATACAATTTCATCATTTTAACCTAAAACTGCCGCGTTTGAACCTAGTTCTAGGGTTCCATGATGAAAAATTAGTATTGCTCTTTGCTGGCACGATTTTTTCGAGCGCGGAGGACTTATTTCGCTCACTTTGCTCGGGAAGTAAACTGGCCTAGCGCCCAAAATGGATGGATGAGCCCAGGGCAATAAATCACTATATTTCCCAGAGTTTCATGAGAAATATCGTAACGGAATTGAAAAATTACGAACTGAAGAAGGAAGACGTAGTTTTGAATTTTTCGTGGAATTTGTGAGAAATTATAATCGCGGCGTTCTTGACAACAATTTCAAGGCATGCGACAAGATTACGTTAGGTTCCATAATTACCAGATATCTGCCGAATAGTGTAAGAAGACGGAGGACCCGAATAAAGATCCACTCATAAAAGTGTACTCGCAACCTGTGTCAACAAGGACTTCAATTACTCCCACCTTCATAGAATCCATGCATTCAATTCGAATAATGAGACACGTTAATGGAAGTATTTTGAACGATAACGAAAGTTCATCAACTGGAATTTTAACTATAACTGAAAGAGTATTGAAGGAAGTTGGTAATAACTTTTGAAAATGCCCCACTCTCGCATGCCCGCATTTTGGAGGCAATGCTAAGTTTTTGACTATTCTCAAGTAGTATTTGGAAAAACGAAAAAAAACTTCTTATCAATTGTGAGAGCAGTATGTGGGGGAATCTCGGAAACTTTTGATATCTACTGTCGCTCCTCGATCAAGTGAGCTCCGCTTCATTGGGATATAGTTTGATATTTTCTCCAAATAGTCATTTTAGAAGATATCAACTTTGAGATCAATCAGGGGAAGTCAAGAGACACTGGAACATATTCTCTGTGATAAAAACCCATGAAATTGAGAAATCGTCGTTTCATTCGGTCAAATTTTCGGAATTCCTAAGACTTTTACGACCGCAGCACTTCATAGCCGATTCTATAACTGCTCAATTTTGTTCTCCGTGGTTATAAGATTCAGTAATGGAAGAAAATGTAACTCTATACGGTGAATTGTGTCACGTTATAAAAGAAATATCACCACGATAACAAGTATTAAAGGAAAGACCGATCAGATTTTAATGAAACTTGGCAGAGAGGTCAATTTCGGTGTCAATGGGACCTAATAGAATATTCCTGAGCGTCACTTACCCCTGACTCGTGTATTTAGCGATTGAATTTTTCGAGATGAAACAGGCTATCTTGTGGGACAGTGTGGTTATTGGTAGATTACAAAATCATATTTCATGCAAATCACGCCCATACGTCTGAAATCACACGGAGAACTGTTGGAATTAATGAATTATGCTTCGAGTCATGCAGGTATAGCGCGAGTCTTTTCCCGACCAACGCTCCAGATTCCTGGGAAAAAGATAGAAATTGTTTATAGCCAAATAGTCCAGATCACCCCAGGCTTTGAGCCGGAACCGCGCTAGTCAATTTGATGTTTGCCAGAGATAATCTGAGCTATTGTGCTATAAAAAATCTCCACTTTTTTCTTAGGGATACGGGGGATCAATCGGAAAAAGATGCCTGGTATATACTTTTACTCAAGAGGTACATACTTTTTGAGCCATAGCGGGCAGGCGCCAATCACTGCAAATACCGAGAACCATTGGCGAAATGCGTTACTTATTGAACAATTAAATTTTTGTTGTAAATTGCACAATTGTGTTCCAATTGTGCAAAGCTGAACAGGATATGTGATTAATTGAGTGCAGTTTTTTGTGATAGCTATTTAGATCCATCGGGCGAGACCTTAGAGCTATGAATTACACTGTCCTACATGAAAATGTAACATTGGATTTGGATAATCTTTCTAATGTAATTTGGGATGCTGAATCCGAATCCGTTTTCAGAATTGTCCTATCACGTCACGTTTTTGAGCAAATCGATATCAAAGTTGAAAAAACCGTTACAAGTGTTATTTTTGAGAGCTTGTTTTGCAAAAGTATAGACCATCTCGTCGATTCTGTTGGGTCTGAAGTATAGTCGGAAAGAATTTCTACTTGATACAATTGCTCCGATCAAGATTAATCGGAAAAATGCTGAAATATCACGATATAGAAATTAGATACATTTGAAGGGAGGGGGCGTGGCTTGGGCCCTATAGTAACAGTAAGGCCCAAGCCACGCCCCTTTTTCAGAAAATTGGTCTAATTTTCACACCACGGTACCTCGAAATCTTTTTGGCCAATCTTGATAAAAAAAATCCCACCC
>JAPYYZ010008484.1:0-12517 GCA_030522705.1 Eretmocerus eremicus
ACATGTATTCATCGTGATC
Organism: Eretmocerus eremicus; assembly: GCA_030522705.1. Lineage (NCBI taxonomy): Eukaryota > Metazoa > Arthropoda > Insecta > Hymenoptera > Aphelinidae > Eretmocerus > Eretmocerus eremicus. The sequence goes on from JAPYYZ010008484.1 coordinate 20, forward strand.
GGAGCAACAGTACCTGTTGCATCCAAACTGCGCTCGTTCTGCTCGGCGGAGCAGACCGTATCACGCTCGTCGTCGTGACTCCGTATCACTAGACGGGTGAAAATCAAATCATCCCAATTACGTGCGTTCTTGCGTTTTGCGATTAAATCGTGCATAATAGCGGTGTGCATAAGTATGCGTATGCGTGTGTAGCTATATATATATATATATATATATATGACATATCGCGATGTCTTGTAGTTTCTCTTGCTGTCTTTAGAGAATAGAAGTGCGCATGCGAGTGCATCAGCATTGTATCAAGTTTTGTAGGAATTCGCGCGTTTTGCGCTCGAACGTTCAGGGCATTCCGTCGCAACAAAGACTAACGCGCATATTCAATGTGAAGCGTAATTCCACATACTCGTGTATAGTTATTCCTTTTACTGTCTTCCAAACGTGTATGTATAGTGTAAAAGATGGTTCTCGAAAATACGCATACTACCAGTGCCTAGATACGGATCACTGGGGCGCCAAGTTGCAACACGCTTGACGGCACAATGATGAGGCAAATGACAAGTCGCAGGTCATACGTAAGCGGAATGTAGGTTCGGGCCCCACCATATATATACCTCTCTGATCCTCATTTGAGTTAGAATCTCGCATTCAGGTCTAACCAAGTGATCGAACTTGCAATATCAGGAATGTATAATAAAAAAAATTTCGCGCTGCTACGCAAGTCAATAAGGTACGTCGAGAACACATCATTGTTCATGTATGGTCGCATCTCGTGCAACGACTGGGGGAACCCCGAAACATTATTATTGGTTCTGTACAAAGGGATTCTTTCCGAACTCGGAAAACATTGAAGATTCCCGCTGACGTCACTTCCGGGAGTTTGACTAGGTTAAGAAAGAAAGATTGACTTACCATCAGATCACGGTAAGTCAGGAAACGGAGTGATGGGTAGATAAGGAAGATACTGAAAAATCCCCGAACGTTTGGCGTTCCCGCGTGTTCCCGCCGCGGAATGCCGCGGAACGACTAGCTTTCGGGTATCAAAACAAGGACAAAGATCGGGTTTTCTCAAAAAACGTGACATTCCGGGCGCCGTGACGATAGTTTCGCCGTGCTGGGGCTTTAATGAAGCAGCACCAGACAGAGGAAATCTTTTTCAACGAATCTTGTAAGTATCTTCGTCGATACCTTATGGGACTACGTAACCTAATTCCGGCGGCAATACACTGTCGGAAGAAGTATGAATGTGACCAAGTGAGTAGGATTTTCCTTTTCTTAAAAAATTGTATCAATTCTCAATGCTTAGAGAGTTTCATTATTCATTAACAAGAATGTAGAGATGATTAAATGAGTACCGTAAACTGGGGTGACTTTGGTCACATCTTGTTTAAGCCTCCAGCTGAGCTTCCAAGATCCTCTAGGAAGTCACCCAGGAGTGGTCTAGTCTCGGTCAACCCAGTTTACGCTACCTCCATCCGCGAGTAGAAATGACCGTTTTAATGTACAGTTCACTACATCTCCATGGCATCCAGCATTATGCAGGCAGAGGAAAAGAGACCAGGCTCTGATGCTCTGGGAAAAACAGGTATACCTCCATAGATAAGTCCGACAAGTTTCTCATGTGAATAGCTTACAAAGTGTTTTACAAAAAGGTAACTGGCTGCAGAAATCATAATCCAGTACATGCGATGAATCTTCTGCTTTATTAGGTTTGAGAGGTTGTATTGTGTACGGGAGAATCACTTCAAATTGGTCAACATAATCTCATCCTGTTTGGAATAATCCTTCCGAGTCTTTCAAATACATGCATAGCAACGACAATAATCACAAGTGTCTGGATGAATTTTAGCTCATGACCAAGGGCCATGCTCTGGATGACATTCAGCTCCTAATCAAGACGCATTTCTGACTCTGGGTTATGAATCGCCAAATCTAGCAAGTGAGCTTTAAGGATGGTTGATGCGATACATGTACAATTTACACACAATTTCCAGCCTATGTCCGAAGTTAAACGCATGGCATGGAATTTTGTCACTGGCCGACTAGATACTGATGAGGTATGATCAATCTAGAGCGAAAATTGAGACTGTTTGACTTTTCAACATTTTGTTATTTTTCACAACAGGCTGGTAGAAATGAAACCAAAGATGGTCAAATGACTGAAGAAAAAGATGGAAGAAGAGAAAAATCGGATGAAGGGATTTCTAGTCACACAACAACCAACAGGAGATTGTCATTTTCTGATAAGTTTCACAAGTTTCTTTCAATCATGATACAAATTACATACTTCTGGATACTACGAGGAGTTGATACATATCTGACAGTCCAGGCAACGATCAAGACCAAATTGAGTTACAGAAAAAATTGAAAGTTTTTCACAAATCAAAGTGGAAGCTTTCTAAACAGCAGAATTCAGAGCTCGGTGGATAAGTCACTTGGATTGATCCAAGAGAATGAAAATTTTTATGAAGAAATGGAATATTTATTCAAGAATAAGGGAGTCTATTCTTGATGACTTGAATAACTTGAGAACACAGGTACGCAATGTATCTACAACCTTTTGCATACGTATATTGGCGCTTCTATTTCCATCAATTCACTTTTCACCTCTCGTGCCCAAGGAACAAAAAACTCATCATTATGCCTTTGAACCATTGTGGTCACATCCTTGGATGACCTTGTGGTCTTATTACTTGAAGGGTATACAAAATTATCTCTGAGGCATTTAGGACGTTTCAGCCCGTATTATGTTGTCATTCATAAGCTTGAAGAATGCGATACTCGTAAGAAACTGGAAAAATTGATGCATGTCGAAAAATCTGGAAAATTCGCTCGAACATCTGTCGGCTTCAAAGAATTTACGAGTAAGTACGTTCTCACATTCCCCTGGATGAGGTGATTCATGGAAATATGAAAATAAGAGAGTATGGAACTTCCTCCATCTATTCTCTCAGGTCAAGAAAGAAATGCGGAGTTACCTTCTTGAACGACTTGGAAGACGCATAAGTCACAAAGATGCCAATTCTTGTTACAGGGTGCTCAAATCTGTGAGGAAGGTATTATTCACTTCTATCTCGATAATAATTCAGAAAGAGAGATAAGGATTACTAATATATCTAATGAATATTCTTTGACCATTGATTGCAGAAATTTTAACGCATGTTGAGAATTGAGAAAGTCAATTCCATAAAAATCATTCGTGACATCAAATATTGGGCGGACAAAAACAAAGAACTCCTCACATGCATTCAAGAATTTTCATTAAAGAAGCAATTAGATTGCTCAGTTCTCGAACAAGACCCTCTGCATAAGAGAAATAGAATGTTTCAAGTATATTGTTTGGATTCAATTATGGAAAGAAATGTTCTTGTTGAAGATGTCAAAGGGAATCGTAACGAGCTGTTGACTCTAAGGAGGCTGATCTTGGAATGTTCAGAAATAAGATTCTTAGGATCTTGACAGATTGTGCTATTAAGGTGCTTGAGAAATGCACAATTCATACCACACACGTAGGTTTACTCAATACCAAGAATTTTAACTTTGGTGGAGAATTCGTAGATTATATGGTCAAAAATTTCAAGGATGCACTAAAAGCTGGGAATGGGAAGCTGCCAGATATTCTCTCAGATTTTTAGCTGACTTGGTTAACTGTCATGTTCTGTCCTATGGTTCATTGATGCAACTATCTGATACTATGCTTGATGCAACAAATGAAGACAGTGTTCCCCAAGTAAGGCGCGACTGGTGTGTGAATGCCATTTTATCAACATTGCCCTGGGTTGGGAGAGAACTTTATGGAAAGAAAGAACAAGTGTTAGATCATTTGATGGTGGGCATGGGAGTCTTCCTGAACAAACGCAGCAAGAAACATCAGCCAGCTCTTCGCATTTGGTCTAGTGACACCCCACATCCTCAGGAAGAATATTTAGACTGCTTACGGGCACAAATTCGAAAATTGAGACAAGATAATTGGGCTGAAAAACACATTCCCAGACCGTACTTGGCCTTCGACTCTATACTGTGTGAAGCATTGCAACACAATTTGCCTGTGCTGATACCACCACCATATCATGATGTCTACGTTTACCTATTACATACAGTAATGTTCAGAATGTTTGACTACACAGATTGTCCAGCTGAGGGCCCATTGTTACCAGGAAGTCATGCTATTGAAAGGCATCTAATCGAGGAGCATCTCCGACAGATTATCAATTTTGCCTACATGAAACGAAAAGATTGGTATGTTTTCAATGATATATCGTCAATTTTCCAAAGATCAATTTGATCTCTGATGATAATTTTCTTAACAGCGCAGCACAACTCCTTAATTTTCCTTTCAAGGGTAAGATACCTCTTGATCATTGTATCGTTGAGGTGATGTTTGGTGAATTATTCAAGCTTCCAACTCCCAAACATCTAGAAATATGCTATAGATCTATTCTTTCTGAACACTGCAAACTGCAACCATCAACTATGCCCCAGATCAATTTAATACTACAATTCTTCCTTTTGGCTTGACTAAACCCTTGACTGATAATTCATGATTAATCATAAAGGTTTTAGCTCAAGATGAGGAGATACTCTTCCGCCAGATAGATAGTATGGCAACAGCGGCATTCGATCGCTTCGTTTGATGGTTTTCATATCACTTGAGTAACTTCCAATTCAGATGGTCGTGGGAAGATTGGGATTCTTGTTTACAACGAGGAGCAGAACATCCGCACCCTAAATTAAACCGAGAAGTTCTTCTAAAGTGTTCCAGGTAATGATCATGGAGCTACTAAGTTTTCTCTCACCAATTGATTCCTTGCCTCAGAGGAATCGCATGCCTTTTGAGATGAGGAATTCCTGCATCAGCTAAACTTTTCCTTGAACATTCCAGATTATCATACTATCAGAGGATCCGTAACATGATGCCTGAGTCATATGCTGAATTGGTTCCTCCTGTACCTGAACCTATTTACAAGTATTCGTCTAAAGGTTCTCTCACCAGTTGCGGAAAAGTTGATCCTATGCTGTGAAATGGAAATTGTCAGTGGTAATAGCAGAGTGGCTCCTAAAATGCGCCTTAAAGATCAAACTTGTAGATGGAACACTGTATCTTGTAGAAGGAATCTTAACTAGCTGTTGACTCTAAAGGCTAAGCTGGAATTACTAAAGCTGGAGACGTTTCCTACATTGCGTTTCAAAGACAAAACTTATCACAATTGCAGCATGTCTCTTGAGAAAACAAAGAAATGATGTGATTCAGTTATCACATTTTTCCGATGAGAGCTTGTGAAGCTTGTGAAGAGCTTGTGAACCCTCATCATTTGGATCCAACAACGACAGTACGAGGTGACAATTTCAAAATGACATTCAACATTCTTCATTCGAACTATTTTGGATAGCTTATCTATTCACATAGAGCTTCAGCTATTTATCTTCTTTTTTTTTGAAAACCTATCTGTAGAAACAGTTTTTGAGAATTCCTAAAATAGATTGGAACGATCTCGAAATCTTCAAGCATCATCTTTCACATCTTAAAGGGGTGATAGATTAACTACGAGATATCGAATCCATTACTTGAATCTCCGAGAGCCTGCCAAAGTGCGAGAAGTAAGAGGACGCAAGTTCACATCGCATTTCTCTTGTTTCATGCGAGGGCGGCTCTGAGATTTTTCAGTCGTCATTTCGACTGAACCTCTCAGAGCAACAACGTCAAAAGGGAACCATGGCCAGCGAAGCAGCGTCGCGGCTCCTGCTCCAGTCAATGAGGCCGTGCACACCTTGTTGGAATAGGCAGGACCCGGACGATTCCAATAGGGTCCTTAAGTGGACGCTGTATGGCCAAATAGCTGAAACCATGTCAACCCAGCTGGACGAATTTTGGGACTGTCAGTAATTTATACCCCGTCTAATTCAATTTTGTATCTATGAACCATCATTCACATCGTTTTCGCGATCTTTTAGCTAAAAAAAAATTTAGCTCAATTGATTGTCGATAGAGTGGAATACATTCCGATTTCATGAATGAGCGCGTATTTTGATAATTAGTGTTAGATTTTTCTGATGTGGTCCAGGGTTCCTCCAGATCCTTAAAATCCTGGGAATCCCAGACCTCCTTGTAATTGCCTCTGTCCTCCTTGTGACCCTAGAAACTTCTTGATTTCTTTAAATTACATAATTGAAATTTGGAATTCACGCGCCAAAATCTGGACAAGCGCTGATGTGAGTTCAAGAAGAGTTCAAATTCATGTTACAGCATACGACGTGAAGAACCAGTGGGAATATTTGCGGAGGCGCTACGGCGCTCTCCACAATAAGATGCTGGCGCGCCCGGCCGAAATACCGGTCAGACTGAGCTCAATGAAGAACAAAACGCTGGTGATCCTGATCGAAGCCGACTTCTTGCGCTTTGGAAACCACCACGCAAGCGGGCTCCGAAACTTGGACCTCCTGCCGGCCATAAGAGTGGAGCTGGGAGCCCGAGACAAAGACCACCACAATAACGGCCATCAACTCCCGGTTCGTCTTCAACGCCAGCCAGCCCTGCCGCTTGCTCGGCACCGACCGCGACGTCTTCGACGTCAGCCAGACCCACCGCTCGCTCGGCGCCAGCCACGACATCTCCAACGCCAGCCAGCCCTGCCTCTTGCTCGGCGTCAACCACGACGTCCCCAACGCCTGCCAGTAGTGCCAGCTCTGCCGCCCGTCCAAAGACGCCCAGGGCGACTGTTGCGACCTGGCTTGCGGCCGGACATAAATTCAGCTCCGCGGCTGATCGAAATTATTTAATATGTTTTTCTTCTTGTTGCGTTACTGACGAGCGTTGATTCAAAAACTATTTCTGGAGAATCATTCGTTTTTGATGCCAATTTCTCCTGTGTAATTTGATTGTTATTAAGTTGAAATAATCTCGTTGATAAAGATAATACATGTTCGATTAACCTAGTTGTATTTGTATTTTCGTGCTATGGAAAGGCCGTGATTTTGTTAATTTTCAAGGGAGAATCACTCCAAACTCGTATGGGAGAATCACTCCAAATCGGTCAACAAAATCTCATCCTGTTTGGAATAATCCTTCGGAGTCTTTCAAATACATGCACAACAACGACAATATTCACAAGTGTCTGGATGAATTTTCACTCATGACCAAGAGCCATGCTCTGAATGACATTCAACTGGATAGATCATTTTCCCGACTTGCAACAAGAGGAACCGCCAACTAAGAGGAGAGAAAGTACAGTCGGTATCTTTCTTGTCCTCTGTAACAACTCTGTAAAATATTAAGTGCAATAACTGTCAAAATGTTTAGCCTATGTCTGAAGTTGAAGACATGGCATGCGAATTCGTCACTGACCGACTTGATACTGATGAGGTATGATCAATCAAATCTAGAACAAAAATTGAGACTTTTTGACTTTTCATCATTTTTTCATTTTTCACAACAGGCTGGTGAAGATGAAACTAATGATACTCAAGAGACTGAAGAAAAAGAATCGAATGAAGGGATTTCTTGTCACACTACAACCAACAGGAGATTGTCATTTTCTGATAAAAGTAGTCCGGTCAAAACCCCGAAAAATTCTCTCATCTGTGCGTAAGTATCACTAATTCGTATTGGGGTGTGGGAGTTTAGTAATGTAATGCTCGTAGTTTATATCTCTACCAAGGAAATTGCTCAATGAGATGAAATGCTACAGAAGGCTTCCAGCAGAACCGACCGCCAGACTTTGAGTGCAGAGCTTGTGAATCCTTAGCATTTGGATCCAACAACGACAATACGAGGTAACTATTTTAAAATGACATTCAACATTCTTCATTTTTCGAGCTTGAATCGTCCTCATATGTGAATCAATGATATGACGGACATCGAGACAGAGAGTCACCGAGCCCTGGATAGCTCATCTGGCAGAGCGTCTCACCGGCATGGAGAAGGTTCCCAGTTCGATCCTGGGTCCAGGCGATTTTTTTCACGATGTCAGTCAAATGCATTTTTTCATTGATTAACATCTCGACGATCAAACTGTGATTTGAGGCCGATTTATCGAGGCTGAGTTGATTATTCGAGGCCGAGTTGATTATTCGAGGCCGAGTTGATTATTCGAGACCGAGTTGATAAAGAAATATAAAATTAGTCCTCCACTGCCGATTTACGAACTGAATATTATTGCTTCAACATTCTTCATTCGAACCATTTTGAATAGCTTATCTATCCACATAAACTTTCAGCTTTTCTCTTCTTTCTTTTTCTCTCGAAAACCTCTCTGTAGCAACAGTTTTTGAAGGCTGTTTGAAAATTTTTCTGTAATGTCCAGTGACTCACAACCACATTCAGCTGGTTGGAAAGAACCTGTCAGAAGGCTCGCTCCATCTCGCCAGGTGCGCACAAGTTGATCTTACGGTTTAATAGTAATTTCGCAAGACGAAAAACCACATTACCTGATAACTAATATGATTCCTCCTGTCCGTTATAAACGAAGAGTGTGATGATTTAGAAAATGGGAATGAAAAGGAAAACGGCGTTGAAAGTCAAACTGATGATGGAATCAAAAATCAGACTCTCCGTGGAACATTGCTTTAAACAGGGAAGAGTGAGAAACGAAAGCCTGAATTCATGTTTTCAGGATTAAGGGTACAGCATTATTCATGGTTGAACGATGAAATAGATAACAAAGTTGATCTCGGTCTCATTTGACATGCTTTGATTTCTTGTGCTGAACTATTTGTTTCATCGTTTTTCCCTGGAATTGACACATATCGCACTGAAACAATTCTTCCACTGAATGAGATTTCATATGTCGACGGCACTCAACCGAACTGATGAATCTTTTCGAGCAATTCGGACAAACAAAGGTATTCTTTGTGTATAAATGCACTATCATCTTATATTTTTTCAGTAAAAATTTTGTTTTGAACGCGAGCTGACAATCTGAACATCGAAAGTGAACTATTTCCAAGTGATTTCCCAAGGGGATATGGGATGATACCAGTTGCTTACATCCTGTGCATGCAATTCTAATATCGATGGACCGGTGAATGTTCTCATGTCTTCTCATACTGTGCAAGGGGATCAATTTTTCACATTTTGTGCAAGCTTGTTTTGTAGTTATAAAAGTATGCTTTTGAATCTTGTGTGATTTCAAATGTGCAGGATTTTTGAGAACTAAATGACATTCAACACATTCATGAAATCTTCTAGAAGTATGTGCAGATTTGATATGAAACGTCAGAGAGCTGCGGTAGTCGTATTTTCTTGGACAAAATGAGCACTTGAACAATCTCTGCGTACGTGAATGGTGTCATTCACAATGCTGCTGCAAAGTGTTCTCACGTTCAAGTACCTCACCGCATATTTGACAGACCAGATACTCTCTCCTCCTCACCATCCTTCCCCTGGTTATTCATTTTGTTCGACAGACTCAAAGATTTCTCCGGAGGCCTGACTAATGAAAATAATTCTGCTGGAGTTGACGACTCCTAATGCTCTCATAAGAATCTCGTAAACTCTTTGTTGACAAAAAGTTCTGAACAAAAGTCCCACCCATGTATATCGATTCTTTTCTGAGAAGTAGAGGTGAGTGCTACACTCATATAGTAACTAGCGCAGGCAGTCGAACAGATGTATCGTATCACAAATCCCTGGGAAAAATATGATTCTTCGTGATTGACTTCGATATCAAACTTGAATATTTGGAAGTGGAGTCGATAGAATGAGAAACTAACGGGGTGCGATTACATCACACAAATATATCGAGTATCGATTCTTAAGAGCACGAGGCCTGAAAGTCTAAGATTAACAGAGGGTCTCTAACTAAAATATCCCGAGTTCAATTTTTAAAAAGTCAAGAAATTGGTTTGAATTTTGATGCTTTTCGAATTCTGCGGCAGTCTGGAGTAGAACGCTAAGAATCAACGCACCAAGTACTCGAGGTAATTTTGGTTAGACAAATGCATGAGAATCAAATTTGATCTTCAACATGCATTTTTGGTCTGGCACACTCCAACTATGTTTTCAAATTTCAATGCTTGTGTCTACGAAATAATCGATGTCAATTCTGATATATAATGTACCCATTAAGGCCCATCTACTATTGTGCAACGCATGTGTGCGTGTGGCAGCTCCAGTTCAAGTCTACTCCAACATTCCCCAACGCACCTTAGCTCATTTGTAGGTTGAAACCAAGATCTTTGAAATGAGCTGAGGTAAGTTCAAAAATATTGAAGTCGGCTAGAAGTAGAGCTGACACAAGCCTACACCCGTTGTACAAAATTAGATGGACCTTAATGGGGACTCTCACCTTACGTTGGTGTATAAATCAAGCCACACTCGTCTTTTCCTCGTTTTTAACTCCGTTTGAATTAAAAGTCAGTGAAGAGTTTAGGCGTGAATTGTCGTCAAATGACGATTTTGGGGAAAAGATTTCATAATCTGTAATGGAGGTAGCATTCTATCGCACATAAAAAGACGACGGTGCTATGATTGAATATTATGAGAAGATAATTAGACTTATACAAACACTCTCTTTCAAAGGTTGTCGTAGGATTCCATAGGGGATCCTCGTGAGGCGTTTGTACGGCTCTGTAGGTTCCTATGTCGAATTCTGGGAAGAGTTGATTCACAAAAAGTCAGCAGGCCGAGAATTATTACGAGGCCATCAATATTAAAACGAAAGAAGCCCTATAAGAATGATGACCACCCTTGAAATACTGTTTCCAGTCACATGTCTTCATCTATGATTATAGCACTCGGTAACCCTTTGATCATGTATGAAGGTTCTTAATGGCTCAAGATTATTCACAGTTACAACTTTACAATGATCGTCGCCGTCGTTCAATTTGCAGTATGATTTGTCGATGCTCATCCGTATTTAAGAACTCGGAAGCGTATGGATTTGCGATCAACTTGAACTCGAATTGGGACACCTATACAAAACGCGGTCATCCCACACCGCAGCAATCGAATCATGAAACTGCAGTGCAAGTGGGAATTGCAAATTTAACCCATTAACGTCCACGAAACAGCGATTAATTTTTATTTCTCACGTGGTGTCTTCAGAGTAATAAATCATCAAATTCGCCTTGAGGGATACTAGATTTACTGTTTTGCAACGTGTTCTTTCGATTCTTGTGGTCGAGATTGCAATAGTTTACTCTTACCGGAAAAGTTCAAGGCAGTTGAACGTGGATGAAAGCAGGAAAATTGGAGACTCTCGATACGAGGAATGATGCGTATGCACTTGAGACTATGCATAACAAAGCTCAAAATGGTTGTATTTTTTCGAACTATATTTTTGGTCGAGAACGACAGAAATTCTGGTAGGGATGAGAAAAACGCGTTCCTAGTGGACGGATATGTAACAAACTAGCCAATAAATTGAGCTCCTACTCCCTGGAGGTCTCTCAACTAGAACTCAAAGAGTTTTCAACCATTTCAGGCATTTTTGAATTCCACAGTCTTGTATATCTGAATATCGACGATTTACGTGAGATTGTGCAGCTCTTAGGGTTTCCCAACATATAATTCTAGTTCTACATGACCAAGACTAAAAAGGTTGGAAATACCTAGAAAGGTTAAAATACTTCCGAATTATTATTGAGAGCCCCAGGAAAAAATGGCTCAAGCTTTCGATTCACTTGCAACTGATCCATGCACGATGAACGCGTCTCTTACGTTATTTCGGAATTTTCATCATTGTAAACCTTGTTGACGGAAACGATGGGATGAAAACCTGATGCAAAAATCTCTCTTGAAAATTACAACCACTTCATGCACTTTCGTGCTTCAGTTTCAAGTTGGAACGCACCTTTTTTTCGTGTCACAAAAAATGCTTGCACAAATTTCTTCTATTTCTTGTCATTTTTTCGCGTTCAACTGCTCATATCTTGGCTCAAAAGCAAGTTGACAGAGTTGTTACAACGTAAATCAAAAGACCGACTGTTTGAGTTTGTATAGTAATGCCGCAATTTCGAATTCGCGCGCGTTCACGCCATTTTGAGCGCAAGATGCGTGAACCACGCAGCCGCGCTAGCCGTCTTCTACGGCCCGAGTCAGTCTTCGTCCGCCGCTCGTCCGCCCCACCTCGCTTCTACCATGAGCGAGAATAAAGTTAAGTTAGCGAGAATAAAGTTAAGTTTTGTTGCTAGAATTGGTGTTTGGCATCAAAAATATTTTCATTCTGGCTTACATATCCTCAACATTTTGGTCCTTCGAGCCGGATTTCGTGCCAGTGATGTGTAGAAAAGTGGATGCAAGTGGATTTGCAAATCGATGTGTGTGCGCGAGATATTCGCGTGTCATAATGGCGGCCTGAACGGGACGAGCGACAACTCTCCCTCGAGGATCTGGGGCTCTACCGGGATCACTCTCAGCGCCTAGCGGAACAAAACGACGATGGCAGCTGGACTTCGTGAGTTGTTCGGAGCTGCTCAACCATAACCTCAAATCGGAGCGCCTAGATTGGAATAGGCTCGACCTCATGAATATCCCCTGGACTTGCTGAGCTGCTGATTCGGAGAAAA
>JAPYYZ010008487.1:0-14805 GCA_030522705.1 Eretmocerus eremicus
GTCGGCCTCGTCAAGTCATAAACTCATATTAGCTGTCGAGTCATTCTATAGGTCTCTTTCTACTGAGATTCTATTCGAGTGAATAAACAAGTCAGGTTCTAGATAGATATTTCTCGTCTCTAAATTCATTTAGCCAATCCCTTCCGTAATCCCGGCGAGGCAGGATCTCGTGGGTGGCGGAGTCAAAGGACCCAAAATACGTAACAATGGGTTGATCATATGCTTGTTTATTGAGTCTCAGTGGATTTTGCGACCACGATACTCAAAGTTTTCAGTGAATCTTTCGTTCCGAGCAAAAAAGCCACCTCGATTATCATTTCAAGGTCCCTGACTATCTCAGTTTTGAGAGTTTGAATTGTTGTAGGTGAAACCATCATCAGAGGAACGATATTCATTGTTTCTGAAATCATAATCATGGTCATACCCTGCATTGTTGTAATTATTGCCAGGAAGTGATTCTCTATAGTTGCTCCTAGAATTGTTCCCGAAAAAATTATGGCTCCTATCGGAATTGTTATAATTCTCGTTACGGTACACGTTTCCATAGCAGTTGCGGTCTCTATTCATGGCATTATAACTATTGCAATCCATATTATTATCAGAGCTGCGATCGCGGTTACTGTTGTAGCCACCCCAACCCCGATTTGTATCATTATTAGGATAATTTTGGTCCCTGCCACTATAGCTCCTCATCGAGCCTCTATCATTTTGGTGATCATCGCGACGCGGTGTGGTATTTCTCGGGTTACTACGTCTCACGTCATCGTATTCATCGGTTCCCGGCGCCACTTCGTCTGCCCGAGTGCTCAAGCGGTCGTTGAACCGGTCCGAGCTACGTTCGTGCTGTTGCGGTCACTGTGTGAGAAATTCGAGTAGCCTACCCGAGTCAGAGGCACCAGCTAATACACGGCAGTCTCCTACTTCATGCCCAGCTCCACTACATAGTTTACAAAATTGGCGCTTCGGAGTTTCTTTGGGCATTTTCTCTCGAAATGTCCTTGAACATTTATTCGACCCTTCGGCTAGCCTGATAGCCGCGGATTTGATCGGAAGGGGGTCATTTGCACGCATTTCTCTTATTTCGTTTCCAACGAATCCATTCACGATGGCTGTCATTCCATCCCCACTTGTCTCGAATCGTTTCCCGTCAAACACCATGCGAGCACTCGTTTTATTCTCGAAATTCACCGCTTCAGAGATAGCTTCACAGAAGGTTTTGGGACTCGTTGATCTACCTTGATGTCCTAATGCGCCCGCGAGACCAAATATAAACTGTTGAGGAGATCCATCATCCACATTATTCTTGTACGTTTCTCTTTCCCAATTTTTAAGGTTCCGATCTGAATCATCATCATTCAGTGGGCGATAATGGAGTGCTTGCACACGTGGTCCATAATCGCCTGCTCCTTCTTCTGGCCTTTGTTGTACACACTCCAATTCCGCTAGGACTCCGTCTATGCCCCCTACACCGCTATATTGATTTGTCATATCGGCCAATCATCTCTCGACTGACGTGTATTGCGTCGAACTCGCAGTGTAACCTCGAGCGGCTCGGCCTCTCAGTTTACCTGGCAGTGCCAAAAAGACCCATGGCTCTGAATCTGAGCCATATTCATCTACGACATATCTTACCGACTGGAAGAAGAGCACGAGCATATCGGGATTCCCGTTGTACGGGGGAATCTGATCGATAGCTCGGTCCGACGTTAATCTGGATTTTGATCCGTGACAGCGATCAACGTTGGCCCGTCCAGATGGATTTTGAGAGTTTAATTTGCGAATTTGAGCGATTAGATTTGAGTCGCGATCACTCTCTATCCACCTGTCTCCGTTATTCTGTCTCCGGTTCGCTCGGTCTGCATGTTTTCCCTTAGTTTCGTCATTCGCGCGGTACATTTTTTGTTTCGATCGCTCTCATATTCGAAATCCGAGCCACTCGACGATTCTGAGTCAGTAGTTGCTGACTTCCCACTGCACCAACTGTTTCTGTTTTGTCGTCTTGGTTTGTTTGAGTGGTGGTTGCGTCGGAAGCGTGTGTCTTTCTGAGGTCTGACACGAGTGTGGTGATCATCGCATGGGTTTTCGGGATCATTGGATTCTCTCCTGCGTGTTTGTCTGCGTGAACGCCGGTCAAAGCGATATCTGCTCGGCGGATTTTCCCCATTTTTTTCCACGTGGCTTCTCGTTTTCATTACATTGTTCTGGTAGGTCTTCATTTTGGCCGATTCCTCATACTCAAACTATAACTTATTCTATTTTCTATCAACTCAGCTCGGTCTACACTCGAAAGTCGGTAGCTTGAGTAGCTAGCTTCACCATTCCGGTTACTTGTCGCTCGCATTTTTCCAGTGTCAAGATTCCTCAGCCGACGGCTGATAGTATCAGCGTCAAAACTCTCTAATCGACGACTGGAGCTTTGACCAAATCGAACACGATGCCCGGCATCCATACTGAAGAGTTGAAGGCTCGGGTCATCGTTTTTCATATCAACAAGAGGCCACGGATTCTGTTCAGTCATTGTATGATCAATTTCTCCGGTTGAGTCGTCAGTGTGAGTGTCATTCAAATGAGTCCTGATTGGTGAGATTTCTGGTTTCGTTCGTGTATCCAAGCGCGATAATCCTGCATTCATTCGCGAAGCTCTAAATTTGGCGTAGTCATCTATCGAAGAGTTTGATATTCCTCGCGGCATTTTCGATCGGGACCCTGTTGTTATCTGGGTCTCCTCGAGATGATCTTTCAAGTTCTCTAGAATCAGTGTCTCTACTTCAGAGAAATATTCTGGTTCAGTTGCTAGCATTCGACCTGTTCGTGTACGCGCGAGCATTCTAGATCATACGAGTCAGCTCGACGCGAGTGCCTCGGGCGTTGCCCTGCTTCTCCTCGTTATGACATGATTGAGCTATTATTCCCTGGTTGGCCCGAATAGTATAGGCCCACCAGTGCAACGACCGAGTGCTAGCGTCGAGCTGCGACCGTCGCTCGGCTCGCACCAGTTAGCCGTGGTCCGCTGAGCCTGCAAAATGTGCGGCTCCTGCGTCGTTGCGTCCGATCAATTTAGCGATCGCGTCGGTGTCCGCCCGCGACAGTGATTATCTTTTTTCTCGCAATAGTCGTACTCTCTCATTAACCCCGCGCCGCGCACGCGATTCTCCGCGATTTAGCTTCATTCCATCTGTTGTGACGGAGAAATGTGAGGTTACGTTATCTCACAAGGTCACAACTCATTCATATTGGCCGGATCGGGATTGGGCCCAAGTCCCCGCGCCTGAAGGGCGGAGCAGCTACTTACGTCCGGGTATGAGCACACCTGTGAATAAGGGGGAGGAGTGGATCTATTGGGCATTGATAGGTCCAGTATGTATTTTCCTTTAGCTACGTAGCCATTTATTCACAAACTACCTCATTCAACTACACCTCATTCCGTGGCGAGCATGGCACCTATTTACACTGACTCGAATCTGCTCTCATTGTCCATCTCCCGCGTTCCCCTAACCTCACACTATCCATATGTACACTATTTACAACCAATCCCCCACACACGAGCACCTCCCATACGTACGCATCTCTATCTACACATCCGACCTCCACGTGTTACGACTTCCCTGGACGTAACCTGAGCCGAGCGACACGACATCGCTGCTGCGCGAGACGACATTCATGAACGCACCCTAAGGCTCCGCGTCGCGTGACTCGAGCAAGGCGCGCGTTACACCGAGGGACTTCCGCCTGCAATGAGCCGCGTGCGCGGCGCGAAAATGGCCCCCGCCGGCCGGCCTCGTGGCCAAGATGGCCTGAATGCTAACGCAATCACGGGAGGAGATTAGGCACCCTGGTAGGCCGAGCTAGGCTCTGCACCAAGCAAGGGCGATTCGAGGAGCCCTGTGGAGTTCCCAGGGGCTGGCTTCCGAGGAGGCATCACCACTGAGAGGCAGGGTTTCCTCGATTCCCTACCTAGCTGCCCGAGCAGCTCTGTTAATGCTCCGCGTGGCTCCGCGAGGGGCAACGACGAGACGCACGTGGGCAAGGGCGATTCACCTGGGTACAACACTCCCGACGAGGATGAGACGCGCGTGGGGCACAGCCGAAGCCTCGGGTACGGCACTCCCGGAACATCTCCGTGGCTCGCACGACTCTCAGGCGCAAAAGGAGCGAGGGAGGATCAATAACCGGGATCAGGAGTAAACAAGCCGCACTCACCGTTAATCATCTCTTCCTAAGACATCGTCAGCAAGATGTGTAGGAATGGATCCTCCGTTCGTAACTCCGTTAAACTCCAAAATCTTTCAAAACTACTCAAAATGCTCGAGTCGTCTTTCTCAACTCGCTCTAACGTCGGCTGACTATCCGAGAGTGCCGCTCCGCGGCGTCCCTCGCGCCCACCCAACTCGCACCCAGGAGGTCCTGCCCTCAACGGCCCTAACGCGCACTACACTCGGCCTTGCTGCTGCTGCTCAGCTGCGGCTGCTCTGCATGGTCTGCCTGCTTGCCCGGCGAGCCTCTCCTCGCCGGCAACTCCTTTCCGCCCGGCTACCTCAACATAAGAAAAGTTTCGAGTAAGATTAGTTTTTCGACTGTGACATTCTCACGTCGCATTACCCTGCCCTCATCCTCTCCGGGTAATCGACCGGAGAGGGTAGGGGAGAAGGGGCGCCTGATCCCTCGATCATCCCTCACCTCTACCTCGGGCCAATGATAAACATTCCACATTACTACATTCATAAAGGGAAAACAACTTGAAATCAGAATCAAGAATAACAATAACAAAAAAAACTGAAATTCAAAACTGAAAACCTACAATCCGTCCCGACCCTTCGCTGGGGACTACCACAACTACCTCACTTGATGATGACGAACTGAACGAATTCTGGTCGACAATAGGGAAACAGAGGAAAAGGACGAAAAGGAGAAACAGGAAACTCATTTAGGGATTCAATACAACGATGTCATCTGACCTGATGACGGAGCCCAGCCCTGATGGCTCTCCGCGCCTACCGTGGGGTAGCTTGGGCTTTGAGCCCCTTCACTACCTCCCTGTGAGTCCACGACTCCACGTCCACACCTCAGCCCGGACACTATTGCATGGGACGTCCCCCTATCCACGTTACTCCAGTCGTTATGAGTAGGCTGCTGCGGCCACCGCAGAATCATCTGGCGGGAGGGGGAGGGTATTCTCGACCTCGGCCGTTAGGAACGTTGACGAATCTGCCGCGCGGGAGTAACCCCCCTTCTCGCACTCTTCTAAACACGCTACCTACAGCGGCGCATCCTTCTGCGCCTTCAGGGAGGCTTTCACTTCGTTCAAACCGGACATCAAGGCCCCCATACGTGATAGCTTCTTAGCCTCACACAACTCGCATCGGATCTCAGGGCAGCCCCGATTCTTGCGAAACTCACCCATCAGCGGGGTCTTCCCAACTTTGCGACTCTCTCCCATTGCCGGGGCCAACTCAAAACTCTTCATTTCCCCCGGTGGTGGGGTCAATCTCGGGTACCAGCTAGGCTGGAGAAGGCGGTTCAGCGTCTCTGCTCACCACGCTTCCTTCCTAATGGCACCCTTTGCTGCGCTCATCTCTTTGGGGAACCACCTTGGCGTTGTCGACGTGCCGCTGCTACTCGCTGCGGGCTCCACCTCGGGGACTCCTCCGCGAGAAGGGCTTTTTTCGTCCTCTACGAGTGACTCGCTTGTGGTCACCACGCCCTGCGACGGACTGCCCACTGGTGCGGATTGTCAGGTCCAACCGGGGCTAGCCGCCACATAGGCGTGGTTTTTACGCGAGCCACCCCA
Organism: Eretmocerus eremicus; assembly: GCA_030522705.1. Taxonomy (NCBI): domain Eukaryota; kingdom Metazoa; phylum Arthropoda; class Insecta; order Hymenoptera; family Aphelinidae; genus Eretmocerus; species Eretmocerus eremicus. The sequence goes on from JAPYYZ010008487.1 coordinate 5,789, forward strand.
TCTATCGGTTGCGGGGCACAGGCAAGGTCCAGCTCTGTGCACCCGCCACCCCGTTTCCCGAAGGCCGTAGGGCCCACTTGCAGTCGGGACACGTCTTGACGGTGTATCCCCTTTGCCCACAACCTTGACAACTCTCTGCTGCTTGTTGCGGACACTCGCTGGCCACATGCCCCGACCGCTCGCAGGCGAAGCACTGGCGCAAGGGGCATTCCCTCACCAAGTACCCTGGCTGGTCGCAGTTGAAGCATGCGCCACTACTCATCTGTGCCCGCCGTTTTCGGGCGGCCTCCGGCGTGGTGGGACCTCGCCCTCCTGGTGGCCGTGAGCCGTCTCCGTACGGTTAGTACGGATAAGGTGGGTACGGCCAAGCAGGTGGCCATTGCCCCGGCCCGGGGAAGGCGAGCGGTTGCTGCGACTGCGCCGGGGCGGGTGCGTTGGGTCTGCCCGGCTCCGCAGCTATCCCTGTCATGGCAGCGGCCTCCGCTGTTGAAGACGTCGCCGCAGCACTACTTTCTTCCTCCTTGCCCTTCTTCCCTTTCCCTCGGCCCGGAGATACTGAGCTCGTATCCTCCTGACTAGAGGTTTGCCCTCCAGTCGCGGCTGAGGAAGGGATCTCCCCCTTGGAGCTCAGCGCCAGGGCCACCGCGTCATTGGCCGGACCCTCGGCCTGGATGGCCGCTACTCTCTTCGTCGTAACTGCAGGTTGGGAGCCCTGGTATGCCGCCCCTGGTATCCGCGATTTCTCTCGAGAAGGAGGTGGCACATACCTCGCGTCCCACTCCTGCGTCCTCTTGAACTGCTTCCCGTAGTATTGGACATCTGACAAGTCTCGTACATCTTTCATCTCCAAGGACCCACGGAGCTCTGGCCTCAGGTTGCGTACCACAATGTGGAAACCTTCGGCTCCCGACGGGGGATGCTTGAAGTACCCGACAATCATCTTGAAACACGTGACGTACTGAGCTATCTTCCCTCCCTTTGCCTGGGATCTCTTGTACAGCTCCTCCATCAAATCTTGGTGATCCAAGTGACCCACGTATTGGTCCCTGAAGGCCTGCTTGAATTCTCGCCAGCTCGAGATGGTCCGCCGGTGGGTTCGGTACCACGACCTGGCCCGATCGGTCAACACGCTCGATGGACGCCAAGAATTCCTCCGCCTTCTCCCTTTCAACGTGTGGGTTCTCATCAAACGAAATCTTCCGATTCGTCAAGGTTTCCATCACCTGTACCGTCTTGTCCAACCGACCCTCATTCGCGGAATTGGATGAATGGCCCTTCGAGCGAGCCCGCGTGCTGGGAACCTGCGGCTCCCACTCGTCACTGCTCGGAGAGCCTGAGTACCATCGGGGTCGTGAGCCAGGAGAGGGGCGTGCGGGCCCTTTAGGCACCGCTGGGGTGGGAGCAACAGCCTTCGAGACCCCCACCGGCGCCCGCTGGGCTGGCCTCTCGTCCACTCGTGGCTGCGAATCCTGTCCGTGAGTTCGCACTTGCTCTCGGTGGCTGCGATTCGATTGAGGTGTTTCCGCCACGGGCTGCGTTTGCGGTGGAACGTGGAGGTGGGACAAACGATCGCGGTGTTGGCGAAGATCCTCGGCGTGAAGGTCCTCCGTCGGGTTAGCTATCACGCTACGATCACCATCCGAGCCGGACTCTCGCAATTCGCAGATCGTAGCCGGGGCTTCAGGCTGCTGTGCACCAGGATGCAATGCATGGGCCGTAGGGGCATGTGGGATCGGCCCGGGAAATTCGGGGCTTCCCAAGCTCGGGGCTAACGGCGGCATCCCTGAGAGCAACGTTTCTGTTGCAGGAGCGATGTGTGTCACTACCTGCAACAAAACCGCCAGCAATGGGTGCTGATACAGGCTCTGATGAGCCCTAGCCGTAGCGACTTTGCTAAGATCCCTGAGAGAGGAGGCAATCGTGGCCGTAGCAATGGACCTGGTAGCTACCATTGTGATCGTTGTCGTGCAGGTGGTCGTAGTCGACTGAGTAGTCCTCGTTGTAGGGGTGACGACAGCAGGTACAGTGGTCATCGCCGCATTCGATCGTGTTCTCATGGCTGTGACCACGGGACCACTCGCTTGGCCTGGCTGCACCGACCTCGCGTTGCTCTGTCTGTCTTCCTCATCACTGCTTGCAGATGTATCACCCAAGATAGGTAAGCTCTCGTCCGCCGCGAGCAACTCCAATGTGGCTAAGAGCAATGGAGATTGGTCTTCGGCGCGTCAATCGACCGCAAAATTCCCACGGTATTTCCTCCTTCGGGTTGACTAGCAATATATCCGCACGGATTAGCCGATTCCTCAACTGTGCTCGGGTGCCCTCCAGGCTCAGACCTTCTTGGTCCATTCGCTTCAACACATCCAGGTATAGAGTGCTGTACACCACTTTGGCTATACTCGCGTATCGATAATCTCTTGATATGATCTCCATCATCTCACGACTGAGATGGTACTAAGCCGTTTTTTTGCCCTGACTGATTTCCTCTTCATTAGCCATTCTTACTACTACCGTAACAAATCTCTACACTTTCCTATCCAGTACCCCCTAATCCTACGTGATCGAGAGTTTTACTCTCGATGACGTGGGATCAGTGCTCAGCCAACGTGGTCGAGTATTTACTCGGGTCAATGTGGGCCAGCAGTATGATTCACGTACCAGGTTCTGTTAGAAAGAAGGTATCGGAAATTCTAACGAAGGGATACGATCATGGGATGTCGACGAATACTGGATACGCTGGATTCCCTCTCCCGATTCTTCCCACGTGGTAGTCACCCTCCTAGGATCTGGAGGGATCGATGCAGTGGGACTGGAGTTGAGAGTCGTGCGCACGCCACGTATTCCCGACGGATTTCCCGTATCTCCACTCGCCAATGCTCGGTTTTGAATCAACAGGATACGACTCGTAACGTTACACCACGACGTTCCCCCTCGGAAAGCCACGAAAGCGCTCGAGGATCGGAATCGGAAAATTTCTATCTCAACGACACGATAAGACCCTGCGGCACTCCCTGTGGTACCACGCAGCTCGGACCCGACTTGATTCCCCTCCTAACGTGGGGAAGAATCTGAGAAGCTTTCGGAAACTTTTCCGAATTTCTCAATTTGAATTTCCACGAGTTAGGATGAGAGTATGAATCCCGGAGTAGTACCAACTGGGTGTGCAAAACGGCTCCTACAAGGTGCAATTTAAAAAGTTACGAAAATCTCCCAGAAAAATTATTGAAAATCTTCATCTGATATTTTTCAACTTGGAGTCAACGCACAAAATTCCCCGCCATGGTTCCGAGATGCGCTTCCCCTTCGTCGCGCGACTCGCCCACCGAGTCTAGCCCTCACTCACAATTTAACAGCACCTATGGCGCTGTCGCTCTCGCTCTCGTGACGTTGCATGACTAGACTCGGTTGCTGCAGTTATAGGCTCGCGTAAGCGAGCGCCTCTTCAGTTGTACGTAGCAATGAATCAGCGAGTCACGAACAACTGATTATACAGCTCCCTTGATTTCTCGGCTAACTTGAATGAACTTGTGCTATCTGTCCGTTTGGTCTTCATCTCATGCAACTCCTAACTAGTTCCCTAACCATCCTCGTTCTGTTTATCGTCATCTTCTTCACACCTAACTGTGATTCTCTTCATTGAAGTGCATTTTGAGCACGTTTTTCCAGTATGAATTGTGAATTCAGTATCATTCCCATTTGTTATCCTTGTTCCAACTTGAGATCTCAGTTTATTTTTCACACAATCAGTCCTTGAAACCATTAGCGGAAAAATCAGCATCTAAGCTGAATGAACTCTTGACTGAGGCTGAGCAAGCCGTGCAGGGCTAAGCAAGCCGTACAGATTCAAAGATCTCGATCGCCCTGTAGAAACTTAGGATTGCCTTCTTCTTCACTGCGTGGTGAGCAAACTCGATCCCAGCACTCGTGAAGCTTGGAAACTTAATAAAATGTCGAAGGAAGGATTCTCGAAGTATAGTGATCTTTCAAAATTCATTGAAAATCGCATTTGTGCACTCGAATCTGCAGCTGTCTATGCTGCACTCAACTCGTCGAATCAGAATCAAAGCCCCTTGGAACCTTGTTCTCTAAATCGAAATGCTGGTTCGCAAAATTCACTTGCCGTCAATGTTGCAAATGTAAGTTCAAAAAATAATCCGATCTCGTCTTCAACCTCGACATCAACTTCGTCAGCGGCAAACCTACCCGATTACCGCTGTTGTGAGCAAAAACCTCTACTCGGCAAATGTGAGATTTTTGCCTCTTGGAATTACCAGCAGAGATTTGAGTTTGTTGAGGAAAACCGCTAGGGTATCATTTGTTCACGTTCTGGCCACTACATCAAATGTTGCATGTCCAAATCTCGCTGTTCAATCTGCAAAAGCCTGCAACATGTAGAGCTCCACTCTGGTGCCTACGCAAAAATTCTAGCGAAAAGCAGGTGATTCGGAGGAACCCTCGGCCTCCACTCCGCAGGTTGTCGCTAATACAGCGATGGTCGGGAGATCTTGTTCACTGGGAACTGCTCACGTAATTCTCCAATCATCTTCCAGTGGAAAACTTTAAATTCGTGCTCTCATCGATCCGGGTGCAGAACGGTCATTCTTGACAGAGCGAGTGGCGCAAGCATTATTCCTGCACTTAACAAAAAAACTCGTAAGACGTCAGCTTTATCGGCGGGCAATCTGGGCTCACGGTGCGATCCGAGGCGTCTGTGCGGTTGCGCTCACCTGTTTGCTCTGACTCCCAATTTGCTTTCTCAGCTCTCGTTTTAGCCGAACTGACTCGAGTCTTGCCAGCTAGTAATGTTGATGTATCTTCTTGTACCCATTTGAAATATCTTCAGATTGCCGATCCAAGTTTTGCGTCACCACAGGAGGTCGATTGTGTCTTGGCCGCCGATGTTCATGCGGCAATAATTCACCAGGCTTGAAAAAAGGCAAAGCCAACGCTCCTGTGGCGCAGAACTCGGTTTTCGGATGGTTCATTACTGGTAACTCTGTTTTGTCTAACTAAAGCTCAAGCCCGTCGTATGCGTTTCATTTTGCTTTTGTTGAATCTTTGTCTGAGAAGCTTCGAAAATTTTGGGAGATAGAGGAAATTCCTCAGTCTTCAAGGCCTATGTTCCCTGATGATGAATATTGCGAGAGGTATTTCAAGTCCATGGTATCATCTACGCCGGAGAGACGCATCATTGTGAGGTTACCATTCAAACGAGAAATTAAAATTCCTGATTCCCCTGATTCGAGGGACATCATCATCGCTCATTCGCTGAGATCAGAACGACGACGTTAACGTGATGAGCACCTCGATGTTGCATACTAGTTTTATGAAGGAGTGCGAGCATATGCAGCTTGCTGGAGAGACAACTCCGGAGGAGACAGCTTCAGATGAACCCCGAGTCTACCTGCCATATATCCGGTATTTCGGCGAGAAACCAACAAGATAAGGGTGGTATTCAACGCTTCTCAACTTGGATGTGATGGCTATTGTATCAATGATTCCCCTGGTCCGGAACTTGAAAAAGATATTTCTATCATAATAATACGTTGGAGATCTTTCAAGTTTGTATTCGTCACTGATATAGTGGAAATGTTCCGACAGATTTTGATTTATCCAGACGATCGCAATTGGCAGCAAACCGTATGGAGAGATGCACGTTCTAAGAAAATACTTGATTTTATCTTGCTCTCTATCACGTGAGGAATTGCTTGTGCACCATTCTTTGCGCTCAGAGTCTTGATTCATCTCGCTGAAAAATACGGTAAAGAGTTCCCACTAGCTGCATTGATAATCATGTTGCTTGGATGGTAATTCGCTCGAGGGATATCTTGCACTTCGTGAGCAGATTCCAACCCTGAACTTGATCCGGATTCCTCGCTGGTGGCAAACATCCTGGGGTACGGAATGTCCAAAAATTGCGTTGCTCCCACCAAGACCGTATGCGTACCTTGTTTGGAGCTTTGTGCAGCAGTTTTGTTGGTACGTTTGATTAAGCACGTGCACTTACAACTCCAAAATCAAGCAACGCAGACTTTTTGTTGGTCGGATTCAAAAACAACTCTCGATTGGCTGGCGAGTGAACCGAGGCGTTGGGTAACTTTTGTGGCGAATAGAGTGAGTGAAGTCCAGACTTCTCTACCCTCAGCGAAATGGTCCTATGTGCCAACCCTTGAGAATCCGGCAGATCTGGCAACCCGGAGGGAGACCGTTCAAGATTGAAGAAATTCGAGTCTTTGGTGGCACGGACCTCACTGGATCACATCAGACGAGTCACAATGACAGTCTCAATGTAACATCGTCCGAGATGAAAGTTCGGAGGTCCGCGCTCACGCCGCTTTTGAAATTTGAAACACCTCGCTTGTACTCGAATCACTTGAAAAATTCTCGTTATTCTCGAAATCAACAGGAATGTTGCATACATATTCAAACGGAGATTAAATGCTTCTCGGTCTCGCGGTGAATACTTAGTCGAACCTCTCACCCGTCTAGAGCTATTCGCGGGAAAAATGCAATTTTCGAGTCCATTCAACGGCATCATTTCCTGAAAGAAATCAGAGTCTTAGGAGATGGAGGAAAATTCCCTCCCTTCAGTCAATTACGCCGGCTTGTTCCATTTTTCTGTCCGCAATAGTTGCTTCAAGTGTGAGGTCGACTACAAAATTTCTCCTTGTCATACGATGGAATCGATCCAATAATCTTGTCAAGCAACGCAATGATTATACGTCGACTTGTTCAAGAACTTCATAGAAATTCACTCCAGGGAGGCGTGCAGCTCATTTTGAGTCAACTTTCTCGTTGGGCTTGGATTCCGCGAGTCGTGCGTCTGGTTCAAGGAGTCACACGTAATTGTGCACGTGGCACGCGTTTTGCCGCTCAGCCACTAGTACAACAGGAGGATCCGCTTCCAGCTGTTGGACTCAGGTCCAGAATGCCATTTGAAGCGGTCGGTATTGATTACGCTGGACCTATTTCAATCTTATTTTCTCGTGGAAGAGGCGCAAAGTCCGTGAGAGGTTACTTTGCGATATTTGTTTGCATGTGTACGAAAGCTGTACACATTGAAGTAGTCTCAGATCTCACTAGCTTAGTCTTTCTGGCAGCGTTTCGCCGTTTCATTACAAGAAGAGGTCGGTGCTCGGATGTATACAGCAACAACGGCATATATTTCACTGGAACTAGTGGGGAATTGAAACAACTTCATCGACAAGCGTCATCTCTTTCCTCGGAAGTAGCTGCAATGCTCAAGAAGGAGTGACATGGCATTCTTCTCCTCCTCGCGCGCCACATTCCGGCGGACTCTGGGAAGCTGCTGTGAAAAGCTTGGAATACCATCTTAAGCGAGTTGCGAAAGACTCGATCTTGAATTTTGGAAAATTTTCCACTCTCAGTGCCTCAACTGAAGCTCGCTTAAATTCTCGACCTATCTCTCCTCTCAGTGTGGATATCGCTGATCTTGTTGCGCTAACTCCAGGACATTTGATTACTGGTCGCTTAATGACTGCGGTGCCAGAACCTTTTGACGACGCAGAACTTACTATTTCTCAACGTTCTAGATGGAGACAAATCCAATTTATGAGGAACAACTTCTGGGACAGGTGGAAGGAAGAGGTGATCCACCACTACAAAAACGAGAAAAATGGTTGAAGATCAGCGAGCAGTTGAGGGTTGGAGACATCGTGCACATCAAGGACGAGCTACCACCACCAACCAAATGGCCTCTGGCTCGGGTCACGGCGCTACATCCCGGTAAAGACGAACTTGTTCGTGTGGTTGATCTCAAGACCACTAATTCCCCTTGCACTCAAGCCTTGTGCAGGATCGTCGAATTGCCGACCAAGCCAAAAGATCGTGAGGAGGTCGACGGCATTAAACACCAGGCTAAGGATGATGATTCTGAATGAATCCGCGAATCATGCGACACCTCACTAAACACTTTCCTCGTCTCGCAGTACACCCGTGAGAACATGTCGTCCATTTGCCAATATTCAACTTGCTTTGTATTTTTTCCATTGTATCTCCTCTTAGAACCACGTATTATCTCATTTCAGTGGCGTTAGCCGAATCTGGAGTGCCGTATGGCTGGAAAAATCAGCTCCGTCCTTGTTCGCGTGACCTTGACTCCCTAACTCAGAGTTTTTGAGGAGTACAAGAATTATTCAATCATTTCATCCGTATAACTTGTATTGATCTCAAATAGTGATAACAGTCACTATAAATTCTATAGTTTGGCGTTCGTTCCGACATCATAGGGACTTACTTGTAAGCGCGCCGAGCTTCTGATATCAAAAGGCGCAGCAGCGCCTTGCTGGCGAGTATCAGAAAAGAAAACTCCGATGAGGACGACCTATATAGAGCGCAAGGCGGCCGTGCCTTATATACGCTGAATTGGGCCGTTTTAACCTCGATCTTTTTTCGCACTCGAATTATCTTAATTATTGCGGGCACAGAAGGATGTTTCCCCTATTATACCAAGTACCTCTCATCATGAGCGAGGTTGATGTGCCCTCACTTCGTTCCCGTAAGCATCTGTTTGGTTGAACTTTGAATTACAATTTTCGACCCTCTCCGGAGATTTCGTCAGTAGCCGTCAAGATTTTTCTTCCAACTCCTCGAATCAACTCGAACTCGACTCGACTGATGAGTCGATTCTTGTATCGATCGAAATAACCATCGATTACGCCTGACAACTGTAGCAGACGGCGTGGTGGTGCGATGTTGTGATGATAATAAACGTATATATAAAATACGCCCATTATCAACAGATACTGACGCCGTACTGTTTCTTTGGGGAAAGTATTTTTGAGATGAGTAATACGCAATTAGGAAGGTGCCGCTCCTTGAATAGAAATAATGAAAATACCAGTTATGCTGCTATCTTTATTTTTGAATGATATTGGAGTGCACCCAAAGTGTGCTTCATCCTCTCAAAAGTCTCAAAGTTATGAGGAACTTTGTAATGTTTTCTGTATAACTTGATCTACAACTCCAGCGATGATAGTGTGAGTGCCATAGTTGAC
>JAPYYZ010008488.1:0-10958 GCA_030522705.1 Eretmocerus eremicus
TACGTCCACGTCAAATTTGCATTTTTCTGCCAAAACCACTTGCATATTGAAGCACGCCCAGCTCTATCGAATTCATCATAATAATAAAAAAATGTTTCTCATCTCATATAGTATACCGAAAAGTAGTGTAACGTGACCGTAACACCAAACAAATGCTTCAACGCATAACAGACGAGACAATTGTTTTAGATATTCAAAACCTTCCGAAACTGCTTTTTCCAGGTATTTTTCGTGAATAATATGAAGAATTCCCGGCCAAAGTGACGAAGAACCAATTATTTTAGCATCTTTGTACAGTCATGATCTGTACACATGGTATCACTTAACAAAAACCGTTATCGCAAACTCTATCAATTTGAAACATGTTACTCAATCCCCTAAATTCCATATAATATGTCAAGTTTGGACAAAATATTAACAACAGAGAAAAAAGTAACGTTTATATCTCAAATAACATGAGAAGACCTTAAAAATGATCCCAGACAGGGTTTTCTCAGATCTATTTACTTCGAGATATCGAGTAATGAAAATAAAAAAGTAAATTTTCAGGTGTATTTGAACTATTGACCGGTAGTGTAATTTGATTTTTCCGCAGTTACTCTTGAATATTCACAATCAGCAACTGAGTATGCGTAATAGAAATTGGCTCATTTTTGCGGCATTTCTCCGTAGAGGGTGTAAATAACCAGGCGAAAAAGAACTATTTTGAAAGTAACTCCGATTGGAGGGTCAGGTTATTGTTGGATTAATTGCACTATCATCAGGCCTGACTGTCAGTTTGATATCTCGAAGCATGAAAAATTAATGATGAGATATTGAACAGATGGAAATGTGTAGCGTATATTTTTGCAAGAAATACCTGGTGACATATTATTTCCCAACAGTGGAATGAGGAAAAAATTACAAACTTACGCGAACGCAAACTAATCAGTTGATTCGCCGATGAAAATTGCTGAAAGTTGTTGCTTTTTATTCTATTAATGAAGAAACATTGCATAGTATGAGAGAAGTGATATTATCTGGAAGGTATCGTGCGTGTCCACTGTTAGTTTTGTGCACATTGAATGAAAAGTGTCAATTCTCTATATTGAAAAATGTCTTCTGACCTTATCGTTAGAAAATTTATCTAATCACTCAATTAACATTGTAATATCACGCTAGGCCGTCAACATTACGATAAGAGCAAGGGGGAATCGCCTTCCAAACTGATAACAGTAATACACTTTTCAACCAAATCCTCAAACTACTTAACCCATTCACCACACAGCACTTCCCAGAGATTAAAAAAGTCAAAATTCATCTGAATTAGAGTGAACTAATTCTAAGATGAGAAGACAATGCTCCACAAATATTTTTTGTGGCCATCTATTATGAAATAACAAGTGTTCAATATATTGGACAATTATAGTGAGCACCCTCCACAGTTTCGATAAGTGCAACTATTCATATCCCAGGATTTGATGAGGTCAACTCCAAGATAATTATTCAGAAATGTTATTCATCGATAGCTTTCATCGTCATATTCATTAAATTTGAAGTTACGGGAACAGTTACTGTTGGGTGATGTACAGAGACTTATATTACACTCCTCATAAGCTATGGAAATTTCCTCCGTGCATCCTTTCAGCTCACACCTTTGAGCATCTTATAACTAATCCTCAATATTCTCAACGTTTTGAAAAATGGGCCAATAGCCAGTATTATAATACTGGCGGTATCTTGTATAATTGTACATCATTATAATCAACACATGATTATAATCAACATAGCCTTGGGAGGCCCTTCACTATAATTGTCCAATAAATTGGACACTTTCTCTGCGCAAGATTTGAATTTTTCTGTGTTCACAAATCGATCGCAGCGAATTACATCTATGGGTTGAATCCTCAAAAGAGATTACCGACCTTAAATTACTCTATACAATGTGCATCCTCTTTTTCACTCGAACTCGAATGAGCACAAAATCCTAGATTTCGCAAACACGCAAAAATCAACTTCGTGAATCTGGGTTTATAAAACTGTAATGTGACAAACGGTCCCATTTATCATTTTTTTATCCGTTTTGCTATTGACGAAAGGTATGCAACAGCTATTTAGACCGCAACGACCCTTTGCTTCTGCAAGAAATTTCAGAAAAAAGTATTCAGAATCTTGGACACTTATAGTGAATGGGTTAATTTGTTCCCCTCCAATACCCTAGTACATCAGTGCATATGCACTGAAGTCTTCAAAAGGATCACTGGAAAAATCAGTGTGCATAGACTAATATTTTCAGTGAAGTCACTGGGAAAGCCAATGGATATCTACGAAAGTCTTCAGTGAGCCCACTAAAACTTCGGTGACTCTGGACTTAAGCGAGTCATCCGAGTCACGAAAGTTTCAGTGGGCTCACTAAAGATAGTGGATATACACTGGTGTGCCAGTGTGTATGCTCTGGGACGAATCAGTTAAAACCTCGCCACTTTCAACTGAAAGCTCAGTGGTTCTCACTGATTTACACGGAGAGAGTACACTGTTCCAGAACTTCTGAATGGCAGCTCGAGTCGCCACAACTTTCGCCAAGATGCATCCGGGCAAATATTGTTAATATGGGTGATGATAAGAAAACAATGTATTGTGCTCATCGCTGTAGCTTCGCGACAGCGTATATCTAGTCTAAGTGATAGACTCAATTGCCATGGACATCTTACAAGGTAAGAGTGCCCAACTTGCCCATACCTTCAATCTTGGACTGACACAATCAACCTATAGCCTTCAATCCTCAGTCAAATCTTGCACTGCGTTGAGAATGATGATATGCTGTTGGAAGAGGTATAAGTTATTCTGATCTACTAAAAAATCCATTCGATATTTACTGTATCTATGTTTATCATTCTCCATTCGAATCGAAGCCTGAATTACTACGATCGAGGGTTATCTCGTTGCATGAATCAAAAGTATGGCGGGATCAAAAACCAAAATAATTAAGCTTTAAAAAAATTTTTGGGAATCTTAAATTCTGTAGTACAGGAACAATATGAAATCCAAATCTCGATTCTTCGTGGTTCAATCGATTTGGATTTGAAGTTCGACCCTAGATTTGAAGAGAAATCTTTGAAGCCGTAACAGCAGAAATCTTGCTGTTGCATTCTTTCTTATTTTTTCTCGTATCCATTAATTAAAAATCAAATCAAAATGATGTCTTATTGATTTACTCGACGAAATCTTTCCATTGGTGAAACCCATATTCATCTAGACCACCGCATAATATTTGTGTAACCCGATTTAGGGAGGTGTACCTCCGCGCGCGCACGGTATATGTGTGTGTGTGTGTGTGTGTGTGTGTGTGTGTGTGTGTTTGAGCCTTTTTGAAAACGATAATTCTTACATCGTTCATCCGTTTACTATTAAATGTTGTATATTTTTTCAAGATCACTATCCCATCAGGCCAGCCCATTTCCAGATCTCAACATTCAGCGGTTTCTCAATTATAAATTTTCAAAGAAGTACTATTTCATGACTCAAAATTCATAAATAGATATTTTAATTTATTGTATTCCTCTGACTTCTCCGAATCTCCCTCTATAAGTCTGAAAAATCACTCCTAACTTTTCTGATCTCCCAAATCAAATGTAATTCTCAAAGAATTCCTATCACCTTTGCGATATCTTGAAAATCCCCGAAGAAATTCCGAAATTCGGAAATGCTGATAGGTTTCACATCCTCAATTTTTGAAAGCTGGTCCAAGTAAGCAGATTGTGGGTCGGCTGCAGTTATTTCTTCTAACTTAGAAATTGCATGGCTTTTTTCCAAAAAACATCGACCAGATCTGATTTTTTAACGTGTCATATAATCGAATATGAAAAGTGATAGAATGATAAGGAAAATGGCATAAGAGAAAGGTGATGATTCGTAATTCAAATTACACAGAGACACAGCACGAAAGTGTTGGTTGAGAGAGGAGCCTATATATGCTCCACCGACTCAAATTTATCAGTTCAACATAAATCTCAACTTGGTAAGATTTTTTCCTAGACGCAGAAACATGTTTTGTAGTATTGGTTTTCATTGCCTACACGAGAATCCTGATATGGGCAGTTCTTCCGAAGGTATCTGATTTCGGTAGCATTCTGCGTTGGCCGATAGCCAGAGTTGCTCCCCACTGCGGCCGAGCGTCGTCTTGCGGTAAAAATGTGTTTCATTAATAAAAGTTTCTTCAAAACAATTAGAAACTATTTGAAAAATACCGCCACTTGCAAGGAATTTTTCTACAAATTTAAAAAAACAGTTTCGTGGAGAAAGGTGCAAGATTGAGCTCATAAGCTTGCGGGAAAGATTCCCATCGTTTTCATGTCTCCCGTAGAAAAACAGTATTTTTCACGCAAAACAATTGAGCCTGCAGCTGTCGTAAGATGCTGGATCAAATTTTAATGGATTCCTTGAATCATTCCGCAGGTGGCGTGCTATCACATGTTATGATTTGATCTATGGAAAAAATATGACTGCAAAAAATCGTCTCTGCGAGACAAGAAAGGGTCTGCTGCCGCACAGCCGAGGCTGCGGAATATATTCTCGGTGCTATGATTAGAGATAGTGAGGGTAGTAAAATAGCACGCCACCTGCGAAATGATATCAAGAGTGCTCCCTTAATATTTCTAATCCCCATAACCACGGCATGTCTCCACTGCAAAATTCGGGGTTCAACGCCACTTCATGATGATAGATGGCTTCCCACGGATGTTACCATATGTAATATCATGACACTTTGATATCTTATGAAGACATTTTGATCAGTTCTAGAATGGGTCCATCTTCATCTTCCCGTTCAAGGGTGTGTGTACATTTTGTCTCCTGATTTTGCATGAATGTACGAGGTACGAATGTACGGATGAAGGTATCAACTTGATAATATCGCTACCAGAGGTTTTGAAAGTATGAACTGTCCTCTCACAGATCCCAAACCATCCAAAAAAAAAAAAAATCAATAAAACTACCAAAAATGTAAGATACAGCCTTTGGGACATATTTTCTCATCTCAGAAACCTGGATAAACGGAGGGTTCCCAACCAAAGTCACGTAAGTCCATTTTCCGAACTTTTTTGCAGTCACGATATACGCACGCTTGGAATCTGTTCCAAGAACCATTGCAGCAGATTTTGCTTTCTCAAAGAGAAAGCATTTTAATTGTTCCCGACTAATTTCCGATTTTTCAACCTTTTTTGCTTTTTCAAAGAGAAAGCTTTGTATTCGGTCTCGCGAATCTCCTCCATTTTTCTTCCTTTTCCTTTTCCCCTCACATCACATATCTTCCAATAAAATCCTTGAATATGCTTTTTTTATCTACGACCAGATTTTACCATTGCTTATCTTCGTTTTTATCTATGCCCACCATAATTCCTCCATGAATCAGTTCATTCGTACATATCTTCATATCTGTGTTTATGTGGATTCGTGCGTTGACAATCCTTTGTGAAACAGAATCTCCGCCAGTTTTTCTTATCATTTTTTTCGAAAATTTACACAATCATTCACAACTATGTCCCCAAAAGACCAGTCAATTTTGGGCTCTTGATCGCATATACTGTCCCTATTACGAACTTTTAGGAGCTTTTGCGTTCATTCTTACATAGAGTGAAAGAATTATCGACCAATAGCCACACGTAGTATTTTTCTCGTTCTTCAAGGTGCTTTTTCTGGGTTAGTCTGACAGCTTCATCTGCGAAAAAGTTACAGTCGATGCAAGGGAGAAAAATTTCGACATTTTTCATAAGTTCAGAAGCTGCTAACACCTTCTAAAAAATCGCAAAATAATAATTAAAATCCATAGAAAGTTAGAATTTTTTCTGCTCCTCAAGATACCTCTCTTAAAATTATCTTACGACTCGTAGATTCGTAGATATGGATGTTCAAATTCAAGATACTATTTCGTTCCCCTGTTTGAAATTTATGAGCGGTAAAAATGTTCTCCAAAGCGATAGTGTATTTCCAGGCAGAGACCAAGGTATTCGTGACAAAATGTTTCGTAACCGTTGCTGACTAATACTATTTCACAAAATCCGACCTTATACCAGGAGTGAAACCCTCTTCCAGAAAGATCAGATGAATTATCCTCCATTCGAGATCCATACATAATTTTTCGCCCTCATGGTCAAAAATCGATGTTTCTGGGTCCGCTTTTTGGGGCCCTTGGGACGAATAAATATGTGGTCCCGGGTCTATTCCGGCCATTTCGGACCCAGGGAACTGGCTTCCTTCACTCCGCTCGAGAGTTCATCGGTCCGTGGACCGAGCTTACGCGCCGCGGAACGAAATTTACTATTCGCTTTTCGACATTCTAGTAGCACCCATTACTTTTATACGTAGCATAAGAGCATATTTTACTCAAACATTTCGACGAAAATGTATTAGTGCGATTCTAGGTCATAAATAAAAGCCAGGTTTTATTCGTAAGATGGATAATTTCTTTCATCATTGATTCACCCATTCGTTTTATTGTTTCTTTGTTCTTTTCTTTTCCTTCGTATCATTCTACTCCAACTTCATAAGTCGTTCAACTCTCTATAGCAATTATCAATATGCCATTACGATAATTTTCCAAATAAAAAGGGTCATGGATTAATGGATGGATGTTCAATTAAAATCTTTGAAGTATAAAAGAATTTTACCTGATTACTCCCAAAAATACTTCATAGAAACTTAGATGTCCTGCATGAAGCTTAATATCCCCTTTGAATTCGATTAATCGTTATATTAATAGATCGCATCAATTCCTTGCAACTATGGGATGCCAAATATTTATTTCATTATTCTTTTGATTCATTGATTTAGTGTAGAAAGTTACAGCACTACAACAGTTGGAATGGTAACAGTTTTTGGAAGCTATAGATCACTCATCTGAAGGATTTCTTAAAAAACGGATGACGAAAATTCATTTCATACAATTCATGGGTCTTTAAGAGGCGTCTTTGCATTAATTATTGGTCATGTAATATTCAAGCAACTCTATATATTATGTGGACACCACTGTCAGTATCAACAGGCTGAGAAAGTTCACCTACTTTGAGAGCAAATGCAGCTTCTTCAAATGGCTTTTGCATTGAACCTCGCCTAAATGGACCTAAATCTCCATTGCGTTTAGCCGAACTGCAATCACTGTATTTTGCAGCTAAAGAGCCAATAGTTTCCTCACCTGACACGATTTGTTCCCTGTAAGCTAAGGAAAAATTCAATTTAATTTCAAGAAGAATGGTTTAGAGTGGATTCTGCTCTCAATACAGAACAGTGCATACATATTCTATGGTTAAACTCAACTACATGCTCACTGATAGAGTGCGAACTGTTGAGAAAGGAATACTTTACCCACTGTGAATTAGAGGGGACTAACTTGTTATATAAAGCAATAATGGCATTGCAATAGACTTACATTTCAACAGATCCAAGGCCTCTGTTTTGGACCTAGTGATGGTTTGTTCTCGCCAAGATGATGGGCGTCGAGAGCCCGAATGCTTGACTAAAATGTGTGAACAATGAACTTCTTTTGGTTCCTCAGTTTTGCCATTCCCAGTAGCAGATGGATTAGCTGGCTTCTCTGGTCTATCCCATTGACTTTCTTTGGTATAGACATTGAGGTAATAGTGTTGACCTATGGGGAAATATATAAGTATGAGCTAACCTTTAAAAATCGCCACAATGATCAGATGGCATAAATTGTATCAACAGACCAGTTGAGCGACTCAATCGCTTTTCCCATCCAGCAGGCAATTCCTCTTCGCTCATTATGTCAATTGATTTGATGAAATGAGAAGAGGGGAACTGTTTTTTCACCTGAAACGAGATACCCAAGGTGGACTAGAATAGTCTTTTTTCTGTCAAACCGAACTAATGTTGAGATAGCTTCTCTTTGCTCACATAGAACAAAGCAGTCTTGTCACAATCTAATAAAAACATTTATTACTTACAATTAGTAATAGTACTATGATGATGAATAAATGCAAATAAAACACAAAAGAAAAAATTGTCATACAATCATTCATACATCAATAGAGACATACAATCATTCATACATCAATAGAGATTAGTTGAAAGCATCCCTAGATCAAACTCAATGTACCTATCTCACCTTGATCTCCAAATTCTTTCCAGAAAATGAATTGCCCAAAATTTATTTACTGATTAAACGCTTTATTGCTGCAACGTGCGTGCGCGGGGCCGGTGACCGGTTGCAAACGTGTGAGTGCTAGTATGGAACACACCAACACCAGTGCTGACCAACACACATACACGAGTACCTTCCTAATGACAGCAAATCGAATAATCAAACATAACCTATTCGATCGTATTATTTACGAAAATGGGTGTCAAACATAACCTATTCGATCGTATTATTTACGAAAATGGGTGGATGGCCCTCACAGTGAAAACCGAAAAGTTTATCCAATTTTATTGCAAATTCATGGGTACGTTGTTCACACGTTCTTATGCTTCTCCAAGAAGACACTCGAATCAGTAAGTAAATTGTAATTTCAGTAGCATCACCATATTTACTACATTTCAATGCTACTATCTGTTCAAATAGCAGATGCATAGAGATGAAAAAAGTGCCCAAAATCCAATTTATAAAGTAGTGAAGCAAAATGAGTGATGTCGAACCTATGTATGGGACAACATTGTCCACAGAGTCTATGAAAGTTATTGCAGAAAGTATTGGTGTTGGAAATTTGCCGGATGAAGCAGCTAAAGATTTAGCTGAAGATGTTAGTTATCGTCTCAAAGAAATAATCCAAGTAATCATCCCTATATATATCAACTTACAATTAGTTTATTTTATAAGGATGATTAATGCTCATCATCTATTTGATTCTGGATAATAGGATGCAACAAAATTCATGAGACAAGGTAGAAGACGGAAACTCACAACCCATGACATTGACTATGCTCTCAAGGCAAAAAATGTCGAGCCTACTTATGGTTTCTTTGCCAAAGAACATATTCCTTTCCGCTTTGCATCTGGAGGAGGACGTGAACTACACTTTATTGAAGAGAAAGAAATTGATCTGAATGAAATAATCTCTATGGCTGCTGGCCCAAACTGGCCAAAGCTACCTCTAGAAACAAATTTAAGAGCTCATTGGTTATGTATCGATGGCATACAACCCACAATTCCAGAGAATCCACCACCTGTCTCTAAAGGTAAGAATTGAATGTCCGTCATTGAACATGATAGTCGAATCTCATCAATCTCAATGTAATCATGAGAAGAACAGCACATGAAATTGATTGCATGGTTTTACAGAGGTTCAAAAGTTGGAGAGTGTTGATCCTATAAGCAATAGAAATAATAATGCCAATCTTGGTAAGCCTGGTGGGAAAAACCGCAAATTACGCAATGTAGAAACTGTTCATGTCAAGCAACTGGCTACCCATGAACTCAGTGTGGAACAGCAACTTTATTACAAAGAAATTACGGAAGCATGTGTTGGCTCTGATGAGGGCCGAAGGTCTGAAGCTTTTCAGTCTCTTTCGGCTGATCCAGGGCTACATGAAATGCTCGCTCGAATGTGTACATTTATAGCTGAAGGTGTTAGAATCAATGTAGTTGAAAATAATCTGGCGATTCTCATTTACCTGATGAGAATGGTAAAAGCATTGCTTGATAACCCAAGCCTATATGTGGAGAAATATGTAAGTTTCTTTCCATCTAAACTTGTTGATTTCTTGGATATGCTTTATTTTCACAGAAAGCTTCCATTCTTGAAATGTTTCAAAAGAAATATTAATTTTCATCTGTTTTGATCTAAATTCATTGTAAATTCTCCCATGCTCATGAAATTGATTTAGTAAGACCATTTTTTCTTGTTAGACGGAAATGTTCATGAATTGAAGCTATCTCTATGTTTTTTGTTGTGGAAATGAGAGAATTTTTATACTAGCCATAGAGTCATCTCAATTTGCAGAGAACCAGTGAGCAGGTATATTTTTTGCTGTATTTTAACATTTTCTTTTTAGCTTCATGAACTTATACCGTCCGTGGTGACATGCATCGTATCGAAGCAATTATGTGGCAGACCAGAATCAGATAACCATTGGGCTTTGCGGGATTTTGCTTCGCGTCTAATGGCCCAGATTTGTAAAAACTTCAACACCTCTACGAACAATATTCAAACAAGGGTGACCCGAATCTTCAGTCAAGCTCTAGCCAAAAATAGTCAGGTGAGTTTTTGAAATTGGACGCGATTGGCCTTTCATAACTAAGAATTTATTTTGTCTATTTTAGGCTCCGCTGGCCTCTCTTTACGGTGCAATTCATGGTCTGTGCGAATTGGGACCAGAAGTGATCAAGGCATTGGTCATTCCCAAAATCAAATCGATTTCGGAACGCATCGAAACTTGTTTTGAGGGACCAAATTCGTCTGATTTAGATAAAAATGCTGCTGGGCACATAAAAACTCTGCTAATTGTAAGTCGAATGCAATAAGAGTTGAATTGTTACGAAATACCTGCAAAACATGAAATGTTTCAGAAATCTGTTGCCCCGGTGCTGAAGACTCTGCGCTCACCTCCAGATATGATAGAAGAATTCAAACATGACTACGGTTATATAGGACCACCACTTTGTACTGCAGTCGCGAAGGCTCGAACACAGCCAATGATCACCACCCCATCTACCACGATCGGTATTACGAGTAACCCAAGTCAGCAACAACCTACCATTAGCACTGGAAAAACGATACCCCAAACAGGTAAGTTCAGTAAAATTGAAACAATCAAGACAGCAAATTACGTTTTTTAGGGGCTTGTGCCATATTATTCTTTTCAACATTTGAATTTTAATGAAAGTAATCTGAATGATTGTTGGCTCTTTCAATCTTTCGGATTCCTCCATTTTTTAGTTGAATTAAGTCATAATTATATGATTTTCGTTCCTTTGTTCAAATAAGCTGAGAAATTCTTAGATGCATGTGATGTTTACAGTTATATAC
>JAPYYZ010008491.1:0-12008 GCA_030522705.1 Eretmocerus eremicus
ATATCCGGAAAAAGGGTGGGGGTTGTTTCGAGACGTCACAAACTGGTCATTATCTTCCCCTGGCAACGTTCTGTGAACCACAAACTTCGTCCCAAGTGATTATGGTGTAGATGAACGAGAAGCACAAGCTCCCGGCGACCTCTCTTGATGAGAAGAACCAGCATGACTATTTTCGAGCCGAGAAAACATCCGGACAAAGGGTGGGGGTGGTTTCAAGACGTCACCAACTGGTCGTTATTTTCACCCGGCGACATTTCTCAAATGACAAACATTTTTCCGAGTGGATATGGTGTACATGGATGGGGAGCACCAGCGTTATTCTTTTCAAACCGGAAAAACATCCGGAGAAAGGGTGGGGTTGGTTTCGAGACGTCACGAACTGGTAATTAATTTCTCCCGGCGGCGTTTTTTGAACCACAAACTTCTCCCGAAAAGATTGAGGAGGAGATGGATGAAGGGCACCAGCATGATTTCTTTCGACCCCGAAAGAACATCCGGAAAAAGGGGGGGGGGGGGGGGCTACAAGACGTCACAAACCGGTCATTATTCCCGCCCCGCGACGTTTTGCCAACCACAAACCTCCTCCTCAAGCGGTTATGGTGTAGGCGGATGAGAAGCAACAGCATGTTTCTTTTCGACCCGAACAAAAATCCGGAAAGAGGGTGGGGTTGGTTTCGGGGAGTCCCAAACTGGTCATGGTCTTCTCCCGGGAACGTCTTTTGAACCACAAACTTCCTCCCAAGTGATTATGGTGGAGATGGATGAGAAGCACCAGCATGATTTTTTTCGAGCCGAAAAAACATCCGGAACAAGGGTGGGGGTAGTTCCAAGACGTCACAAACTAGTCATTATCCTCTCCCGGCGACGTTCTCTGAACCACAAACTCCCTTCGAAGTGATTATAGTGGAGATGGTCGAGGAGCACCAGCATGATTCTCTTCGACCCGAAACAACATCCGGAAAAAGGATGGGGATCGATTCGAGACGTGACAAACTGGTCATCATTTCCACCCAGCGACGTTGTTTGAACCACAAAGTTTTTTCCAAGTGATGATGGCTCATATGGATGAGGAGCATCAGGATGATTCTCTCCCAAGCCAAAAATACATCCGGAAAAGGGTGAGGGTGGTTTTGAGACGTCACAAACCGGTCATTATCTTCTCCCGGCAACGTTTTGTGAACCACAAACCTCCCTTCCAAGTGATCATCGTGTAGATGGATGAGAAACACCATCATCATTTTTTTCGAGCCGGAAAAACATCCGGAAAAAGGGTGGGGGTTGTTTCAAGACTTTACAAACTCGTCATCATTTTCTCCCGGTTACGTTTTTCGAACCACTAACTTCTCTCCGAATAATTATGGTGGTGTTGATGAGAAACACCAGCATTATTTTTCTCGAGCTGAAAAAGCATCTGTGGAAAGGGTTGGAGTGGTTTCAAGACGTCACAAACTGGTGATTATTCTCTCCCGGCGACGTTTCTTGAGCCACAAACTTCTTTCCGAGTTATTGAGGTGTAGTTGGATGAGGGGCACCAGCGAGATTCTTTTCGACCCGAAAAAACATCCGAAAAGAGGGGGGGGGGGTTCCAAGACGTCACAAACCGGTCATCATTCTCTCCCGGTGACCCTTCTCGAATCACGAACTTTTTTCCAAGGAAGTGAAGTGTGGATGGATGTAAAGGACCACAATGATTTTTTTCAACCCGAAAAAACACCCGGAAGAAGGGTAGGGGTGGTTTGAAGACGTCACAAACTGGTGATTATTCCCTCCCGGCGCCGTTCCTGAACCACAAACTTTCTCTCAAGTGATTGAGATGTGAATGGATGGGAAGGACCACCATCATCTTCTTCGACCCGAAAAAACATCCGGAAAATGGGTGGGGGTCGTTTCAAGACGTCACAAACCGGTTATTATTTCCTCCCGGCGACGTTTCTTGAACCATGCTAATCTCACGAGGTCCCATGCCGTCTCACGTGGTCTCACGAGGTCCCACAAGGTCCCACGGCGGATAGAACACAGGTCCCACGCTATCCCTCTGCGTCCCACGCTGATCCCACGTGGTCTCATGATACACCATCGCGTCTCACACTGATCCCACGGAGTCCTATGGCATTTCACGTTGTGCCGCGAGGTCCCACAAGGTCTCACAAGTTCCCATGGATCATATAACACAGGTACCACTCTATGCCTCTGCGTCCCACGCTGATCCAACGAGGTCCCACAAGGTTCCACGGATCATATAACACAGGTCCCACGCTACCCCTCCCCCTCCCCCCCGCGTTCAACGCTGATCCTACGAGGTCCCACGAGGTCCCACGAGGTACCACGGCTGATATCTTACAGGTCCAGCGCTATATCATTGCGTCTCACGCTCATCCCACGAGGTCCCATGAGGTCCCACAAGGTCCTACAAGGTCCCATAGCTGATATAACACAGGTCCCACGCTTCTCCTCTGCGTACCACTCTCATCCCACCAGGTCCCACGAGGTCCCAGAGCTGATATAACACAAGTCCGACGGCTGATATGAACAGGTCCCACGTTACATCATAGCGCCCTACGCTGATCCCACGAGGTCCAGGGACGTCTTACGTGGTTCCACGAGGTCCCGCGAAGTCCCACGGCTGAGATAATACAGGTTCCACGCTATTCCTCTCCGTCCCACGCTGATCTTACGATTCCTCACGAGGTCCCACGAGGTCCCACGGCTGAGATAACACAGGTTCCACGCTATTCCTCTGCGTCCCACGCTGATCCCACGAGGTCCCATGGCATCTCACACGGTCCCACGAGGTCTCACGAGGTCCCACGACTGATATAACACGGGTCACACGCTATATCATTGCGTGCCACGCTGATCACACGAGGTCCTTCGGCGTCTTACGCGGTCCCACAAGGTCTTACTCCATACGAGCAGGTACCGTGCAGGACCAACGCGGGATCCCACGCTCATTTTCTTCTGCGGGGCAGATCGTACTGTACGTGGTCCTGACTACACTGGACCTGGAGTCCACAATTGAATAAATTCCTATCCTATCCTATCCTATCCTCTATGAGGAATCGTGAGATACTGATTGGTACTCCAGTGAGGATTTGAGACGAGATCATCCACTTGAGTGAAGCTATCTGAATACGCGAATCGATAGAGATCGGTTCTTATTATATCCTTTATGAGTCAGAATGAGGGAAGAATTCTGTGAGATTCCATATGATGTCCCGAGATATTCTCATCTGTTAAGAATATCTCATATGAGATACCGTGAGATACCGATTGATACTCCAGTGAGATCGGAGAGGAGAATCTCCATTTAAGTGAAGCTTTCCGAACATGATATCTGATGTCGATCGGTGCTAGTGCAACTGTTGCATTGAAGAACCCACACAAGTCTCAGGGAGGATACTTGGTCATATTGCAAGATACCGTGAAATCGTACGATTAACCTCATCAGAATTGACTCCGGAATACTGATTGATTCGTGGAGATATGGCTAGAAGTGAAAAGAAGGCCATTCTCCATGGCGTGAGGGGTTCCGAATCATCTGAACAGTTAAGGAGTTCCAGCATTGGTTACGAAACTTGATACCGGGAAATACTGGCGAAATATCGATGGACACCTAATGATACGGCAAGATAGCGCGAGAACGAGACGATACCGTCTGATACTACCCAAAGTTCAGATGACACGGGAGGGTCCATGAGCTACTCAGTGATTGAGCAAGATATGCAAGAATTCCAAGAAAAATCCACCGATATGGGAAATCTCCCCTTCGGTCGAAGTGAATCGGTTTTCCAAGCTGAATGATCCAGAGGAGTGAATTCTTCATGAGTAAAATGGGGTTTCCATACAGTTGGAAAGGTGGAGAGTTCGTAACGGGGTCGACAGCTATACCTGGTCCGAGCTCATATTCGTGACGGTTCCAGTAAGAGAGAGACAGGAGAGGAAACCACGTGGTCAAGGTGCGATATCTCGAGGGGACGCGGAGGCGAACAGCTTTCGACGAGCCCCGTTCGGCAGCGGATCGGCCGGCCGACTACGCGACGCGCGAGGTATTCGAATAAATGCAAGCGTGTGAGTGTGTGCAGGTGTAGAGGTCGTCGCACGGCCGCCGAGGAGCCGACGCGGAAGCCCGCACAAGAGTGTGGCACGGGTGATGTGGAGCCGCCGACCGGGCTGAGCTACAGAACCCAGATCGCGAGGGCAGCTGGGACCCGCGGAGTTCGTCAGCTCGGTACGAAGTTGTGGCTCCGAGGATGATGAGACAGTCGTCTCTTCCTCCCCTCGATTTTCTCTTATGTGTTCCGAGTCCGTTAGAACTGCCGCGTAGACAATTGAGCTATGCGTGATTCCGTATGATCTTGGGATACTTTCTCGTTCGAATAAAGAATTCGAAGGAAACGGAGAAGTTTTCCACAGTCAAGAATAAATGTCGAGTTTTCAGACCATTTTCCAATCTTGGATCAGGTGAATATCTTGCTGTGATTCCATAGGGGAGAGCATGTGGAAGTTCATTGTTCAAACCATGGACGTATTAGGGCAATGACTGGTGACACGATCACAAGTTCTGGATGTGAATACTGTACGCGATACGGAGAGAGATCGAGTCGTGGAATCGATCGATACTACGTGGAATTACGTGGATATTGAGTGATAGGGGTAGAATCGTGAGGTATGTGGAGATATTCAGGGGATCAGTTCATATTCCGGAGAACTTCACCTTATTAGTTTGGTCTTGCCTCGTTAGAGGGCCTGAATATTGAATATGGATCAATAGGAGTAACAAGTGGATAATGATGTTCGGTCATTCTCCAACCAAAGATCTCATTCGATACGATGAGATACTCGATTTCCGAATGAATACTTTTTTTTTCTTTTTTCTTTCTAAGGTGGTCAACAGGGGTAATCTGCTCGCTGACGTTGTAACGGGTTGCGCTTCTGGGTTTGCACAGAGCACGGCACCACCTAAACCCTCCCTTCAACATCCACTAAATCATGAACAATCCACCCTGGAACCGCCCGCGCATCAATTCAGGGTGGGAGGAGCGTCACGCGCCACATAAGCGTGTCTCTCTGGATCTTCCGCTCTTCTTTCTCCTCTCTAGGTCGTCCGGTGTTGATCACTCTTCAGGTCGTCGGTGTTAGTTATGCAGCGCCTCTTGCCTAGCGCAGCAATGCCCGTTCGCGCTCTTCTTTTCGGGTGAGCGCCGTCTTGAAGAAGTCGAGGATCTTAGCTCACGTCTCGGTACTGCGAAGCATGGTTGGCACAAGGTTTTCAGGTGTCAGCTGAGCCCCGAGCCAACCCATGAGCTCCGCTCTCTCTATCCTTGTCTCCTTGCACTGGAAGAGTGCGTGTTTTGCGTCGTCCCAGTCGGCCCCACATATCCGGCAGACCAGAGTTTCTCTCTTCTGGAACCGCTCCAGGTACTCCCCGAAGCAGCCATGTCCGCTCATCGCCTGCGTCAGCCGGTAGTCCAACTCTCCTTGGGGCCGATCGATCCACCTGGCTATGTTGAGGATCAGTCGGCTCGTCCAGCGACCCTTGGTTGACCTGTCTTACTTCTTCTGCTACTCTTCTACTGTCTCCGCCCGTTCTACCTCTCGGATGAGAGCCTTTCGGGTCGGGTTCAGCTCTACACCGTCGCTCTTAAGAGCCACATGCCTTCTCCATATTCATCCTCTTCCAGCAACTACCAGGCGGATTGGTGGAGTACCTGCCAGTACGCAGGCTGCATCATAGGACACAGTGCAATTATTGTCTGGAGCGCGGAACGCCGCTGGACTGGGCCCAGTTTCCCATCGATTATGGCATCGCCGGCTGTTTGGCCCCAGATGGTCGCACCGTAAAGCATGATGGAGTAGCTCACGGTGCTGAGTAGAACTCTCCTGGTCGGTTTGGGCCCTTCGATGTTAGGCATGAGCCGCTGGGCAAGAGCACTGCCAACCCTGTCTGTCTTCAGCACAGCTCCCCTCAGCTGAGCCTTGTAGCTCCACTCATCATCGAACCACACTCCAAAGTACTTGATTAACCTCTTCAGAGGGATTTCGTGCCCGTTGATCGTGATTGAGGGCATCTGGAAGCTTCTCCTCTCTGTAACTAATATCCCTTCGCATTCTTATTTGGACAGCTTGAGATGGTTATCGGGGAACCACTGGACAACGCGGTAGGGTGCGTCGTTACCACTACACTCGACTTTTCACGCGGTTTTGGCGACAACAACTAGTGCTGCGTCATCCGCGAACCCAACCAGTTCCGCCCCGTCCGGGAGGTTTAGAACGAGGAAGTCGTCGTATTGTGTGTTTCATCTGAATGGGCCAGAGACAGAGCCTTGGGTTATGCCCGCAGACAGCTCCAGCTCAATGCGACCCTCATCGGTATCGCAGATGAGCACTCAATATCGCAGTCCATCGCTGACGACCGCCAGCAAGTGGGGTGATATACTTCCATCCAGGGACTTGTAGATACGCTCCCAGCTCGCCGTGTTGAACGCGTTCTTCACATCCAGCACAAAGATGGCACAGAATCCTCCTCCTGGTTGCGGTGCCATCTTCAGTGCGGATTGCACTCTATCTTGCACGCACTTGATTGCGTGAGGTGTGCTAAGCCCCTTTCGGGAGCCAAACTGCATCGAAGACGTCCCTCTGCTGCGCTTGTACTCCTTCCGCATTCGGTTGAGGAACATGTGGTCATACATCTTCCCCACGTTGTCCAACACGTTGAGCGGCCGATTCGATGAGGGCTCTTCCGGATCGCCGCCCAGCTCTTCCGGGATGAGCACTTGTTTCTGGCGTTTCCACGTTCTCGGGGAGACTCCCGCTAGCAGGCATTTGTTGGACTCATTCAACAAGAGGCTGGGCCATACCCTGGCCACAATCTTGAGGGCCTCGTTGGATATCCCATTGAGTCCCGGGGCCTTGCCGTTCGCGAGTTTTTTCGCGGCTAGCTTGAGCTCACCCTCGTCGGAGAGAGGTACAGCTCCGGGGACTCTAATGGGGAAAGTGAGCCTGGCCTCTCCTTCTGGGTAGAGAGCTCTGGCTATCTTCAGCACTGTCGCCTTGTCCGTTTGTGCAGCTCTCCACTCTCGTGAGTGTAGCTCGCTCATAATGACCCTGTAAGGCGTACCCCAAAGGTCAGTGTTGAACATGCTGCATAGTTTATCCCGACATTTCTGCTTGCTTTTGCGGAAAGCATTTCGAAGCAGTTTTTTCGCTACTCTGTGTGCTTCTTTGTCGGCTGCCGCTGATGCGAGTCCACGTTTCCGCGCTTTCTTGGTTTGTCTCCTCTTGGCGTTGGCGTCACGCCGGAGGTTTACTATTCCCTCGCTCCACCAGTAGACCTGCTCCCTCTGGAAGCGGGGTTGCTTCCTACTAGGGATGGTGGCATCACAAGCTCACGTGATGACTCTAGTGACGCTGTCCATAGTGTCGTCTGATGATTGTCCATCTTCAGAGTCTAATGCCTCTGAAATTACGGTCTCAAACCGCTTTTTATCAAGTTGGCGGACTTGCCATGCCACCATAGGCCGGGCGTTACCATCTCTTCTCCCCCGTCTATTTTAAAGTAGATGTGCTGGTGGTTGCTCAGTGTTTCTGAGTCAAGAACCTCCCAGGCCGTAACTCGCCAGGCAAGCCCTGAACTGACGAAGGTCAGGTCTGACAGAGGAAAATGGAGCTGCCTCCCGGTGCCATGTCGCTTGTCCTACTTGGTTGAGCAGGACGATGTCGAGCTAGGCCATGGTCACCACAACTGCGATGCCACGTTCATCCTCGTATCCTCCGCTCCAAGTCGGTGACTTAGCATTGAAGTCTCTGGCCACCGACACAAGCCCCTTCCACTGCTTCAGGCTATTTTCGAGCTCATTCAGCTCACTCCGGAAGTCATTTATCTAAACGCCGGGTGAGTAGTAGCAGCTATACACCGCAACGTCGCCAATAACTCTGCGAGCGTAGCCGTTCCCCCTCGTTGGTCTCTCGGTGTCGGTGAGCGAGGCATTCCAGATTTGGACGGCCGCCCCACTCCGCAGGTCTTGTNNNNGCGAGCGTAGCCGTTCCCCCTCGTTGGTCTCTCGGTGTCGGTGAGCGAGGCATTCCAGATTTGGACGGCCGCCCCACTCCGCAGGTCTTGTGTCGTCCTGGCACTTTCCCGCCTGAGATTCTGCTCCGAGATGATCAGGACGTCCACTCCCAGTCTCGTAGCTTCTGCTTCGAGGAAGCCATGGGCGTCTTTGCTCCTTTAGAGATTCGCCTACTAAGACTGAACCATCTCCGCGCTTGTTTTGGCGCCTGCCTGCCGCTCTTGCTTGTTGAGAGGTAGTGCAGCATTGACTCCTTGACCTATGGTTGCTGTCCACCTGCAGGGTTCCACATCTGAGGCACTTGGGCTCCTTCACTTCGCAGTTGAGCGCTATATGGCCTTCCATGCCACAGTTGGAGCATCGCTTCGATCGGCGCTCCTGCGGCTCGTCGCACCTTGCAGACAAATAGCCATACTGGAGGCAATTGTAGCACCTTGGGATACCGATTTTTTTTGCAAATCCGAGCAATGACAAAATCCACTCAGATTCTTCCCTTGCTCAGCAGGCCCTGTGCCAGCTCCGCAGGGACTGTGATCACCGCGACCTGGGTACCCCTGTAACCCGGGCGTATGGTTCTCGCAGTAATACTCCCTGCGTGCTCCGCACCAAGTACTGCCACGATCGCTTCCTTGACCTCCTGCAGCGTGCTGACCTCGTCAATGTCCAGCACTCCCAGCGTAACAGTTGGAGTGAGGCGTCGTACCACTCCCGAGTCCTGGATTGCACCCTTGATAGCATGCTCAACGGAGTCTGCCTTGAACCCCTTCTCTAGCTCTATGAAGAGGCCATCTCTCGTTCCCCGAAGTTTTGAAACTTTCAGAACAACTGCCTTAGTGCCCTCTCCCTGCTCGACTTCCCTAAGCATGTCTGCGTAGGTTAAATCACTCTCTCTTACTTCGACGAGGACCGCATCTGGTCTCACTCGACTTCTATCTCTCTTCGGCCTTTCCTTCTTTTCTTTCTCCTTCCACTGGGCCCCCGGAGCGTCCGGCGCGCTCCTCCTCCCGCGTCCCCTGCGCCGTCCAGCCGTTTCCCAGCCCAGGTCGCTATCCGTGGGCTGACCGCCCACGGAACGGAACGAGAGTGACGTGCCAGGTGTTGATGCCTCTGACTTCAAGCTGCCAGTCCTCTGCTCTGGCACAGTGAGCTTGAGCGGTCTGAGGGCCAGTCGCTTTGTTCTCTTCCTCTTGTCCTCTTCCCCAGAGGTAGGACTCGTGTGGCCTCCCTTGTTCTGGCTCTCTCGTCCGGGGCTCTAGGTGGATTGAGCGAGTCTCGGCTGGGCAAAGGAGGCCGCCGCCGCCACCGCGATTTCCTCAGCTACGTTCTCTGAAGCAGGGATGAGCTTGTCCTTCAGTTCTGCAGCCTCCTTCCTAGCCTCTTCCAGGCCTCTGCGTAAAGTAACTGCCCTCTTGACAAGCTCCTTTGTTGTTTTCTTTGCAGTGGCATGCTCTCCCACATCCCTGGTGATGCCGTCGAGTAGCTTGAGCATCTTCCCAAGGAGCTCATCTTCCCCCGCCTGAGCTTCGCTGTACTTCGACCATCTGATTTTGAGGTCAGCAGCCTCAACCTCATCCAACCTAGGGGCACTGGAAGGTGCACCAAGGTTTGGCTGCTGCGAGCCACTTGCTCTTACGTCGACTTGGTTGTCGTCGTCGACGACATCCACAATCGTTATCGTGCCTTGCTCTCCACACGATATTGATTTTTTGGGGGTACACCCAGTTCGTAGTTTCGTTTCGGAGCCTTCCAAAGTCGTTGATGCTACTGCCATCCTGTTTATGCCTACTCTACCCTTACTCATGTGTAAATGTTCGTGTTGGTGGCCACAACTGTTTGCCCTATCCAGCACTGGTCCTCTGTTTCTGGATCCTCCCCGTAGCGGACCGAACCTACAGTCTGGTGGCCTTGGTGGTGCCAACACCCGCACCCCACAGCATGGTCCCCCCGGTCACCAACCGGCACTGACTATAGAAGCGGAATTTGGGGAACCCCCGCTACCGTTGTGTGGGACGAGCCGCCACTCGTGGTGAGCGAGAGTCCGGCCTCTCCCAACTACCGGCGGCCTAGGAACGGAAACTGGTTTCAACGCGGTACCCTCCGGAGTGGGCTCGGATACAGCAATGAGAGGATCCCCTTCCAGAGGCAATTATACCGAGAGCGCAAAGAGTGGGCAGTGTGTGTGGTGTCAGTGTGCTGTGCAGCAGTCCCCTCCCCGGGTCATCCGCAAGTGCAAATCACTGTGTAGGTCGGATGGGGACCCCGGGAGACGAATCCCCGCGGAGCCCCCCCCCCCCCCCCCCCCCCCCCCCCCCCCCCCCCCCCCCCCAGCCTGCATTGGCAGGCCACCACGTCTAACCCTCATCTCTGGGTCACCGCGTCTCACCTTCCCTCTCTTGAAGTCGCCTTCGGGATGCCCCCCGGAATAGACCCGCTACGGGTGTGTAGCGTGTCATGGATTGGTTGGTGTGCTTGTTTGTTTGAAGCCCCTTCACCACGGCAAGGTCATGCACACCGTAGAGGGGGTCCGAATAGATACTAAGCGATATTGGGCAAAGCCAAGATGATACCTCACATGCTATGAGATATCATAAGATATTCGTTACCGTGGAATACACGCTATGAGATACTGTGAAGGACTGACTGATACTGCACTGAGAATCTGGAGAGGAGGTTTTGGGCCCCAACGAAGGTACTGGACCACAGAAATTGATGTGAATGATTGTTATTGCATTCTCTACTCCGGTGAACGATACCATGGCTTAGTCGGGAAATTTGATGATACGGTGAGATACTGCAAGAACGGAACGATCCCTTCTGATACCATCCAAAACTTGAATAATATGAGATGCTCCATGGAATTCTGAGTGATTCATTAAGATATAGAAGGATTCCGAGAGGCACCCACTGATATGGGGAAATCTCTTTTTCGGTCAAGGAGAATCGCTTCCCCTCGCTGGATGATTCAGAATCGTCAAGCTTCTAGGGCGAATGAGGGTCATATAGAGGATTGAACCGTTCCTGACATAGTCACATGGTGTCAACTCATGCCATCCAGTATTTGAGTGAATGTTGAGGTATCTCACGTAATCTCTCCCATCAGAATGAGAATATCTCTTAGAATCTCATGGATATCATGGAGAGGAGTACTTAATATTCTCGCGTATCATCTGGTATCCAGTCCCATCTCAAAATATCTCAGGCCATCCCCTGAATCACAGATGGGGGTATCTCATCATAGTGCCCTCACGTTTCGTTCAATATGGACTCGAATCTTTGAGAATCTTACACTGTAACCGAGGGGTTTTGGGGGAATCAGGAATTCAGGGGTCAGGTTCTTCAAATGATTTCAACTCTCAGTTTATGATAGAAAAGTATCAAATATTCATTAGAACTTAAATTACAGTAGATGAAATCTGAAACAAATAAAAGGAGAGAAGAGAGGATGACTTGATATTCGTTGCTCGTGTATCAAACGGATGTATCTTTGTGACGAAAATGCGGTCCAACCCAGGAGACGATGCTTCTAAATTACTAGTGCCTCGGAAGACCTCCTTACGGTCGACAAAACGCGGGGGTTAGCCAGCGTGTAAGGCGGTGGACGGGCCTTGTGACTTCACCTCTAGTGGGCTCTTAGAGGTGGGAGATGGTTCGGTCCCCTTGGTCTACCGCGAATCCTGGAGCTCTCAGGTAGCCGCAGTAGGGTGTCCGGTCGACGGTGGCGCGAGGGAACGCGTTCGCAGTACGGACGAATTTGCCATTGGGTCGACTGCTGTAGCTCCCACAATCAGCACACTGGCGGCTCACCATCCCCGAAGGTCGTGGGGATGGCAAGGAGTGGTCTGCGTTCGGACCCACGAGTCATCTCCAGCCCCAGAGCTCCTGGGAGCGGGAGAGACCCACGAGTCCGCTGCGCGAGACGGACTGCTGAAACCGCCGCCG
>JAPYYZ010008495.1:0-11577 GCA_030522705.1 Eretmocerus eremicus
TATCATTATTATTTTGCAGACTCCGTCACATTTGCAGTCTGTTATTGGAAGTTCAGGCCTCTATCCACCGCATCATCCATTGCATACGTCAATAGCATGGAGAAAGTCTACTTAGATGTCTAACATTCTTATATCATCATGAATTAACATCGAAAGAGGACTTGAACATTTCATATTACAAGAGCTACTTTTTGGAGGATCGTTAAAATGACACATCAAATATAAATCTCATCAAACTTAAATCTAAGATGTACATTTCAATCAGATTCCTTGATGGTAACATCGAATTTGATTGTCAGAAGATATCTTGGCTCAGATCAAGCGAGTTTGCTCGTGTTCTTGAGCAAACGGCGCCTTTTTGAGCTATCGTCGGATGACAGTTTTCCCCACGAGCTTCCAAAGAGCACTAGGGAGCTCTTGGGGAACTTCCTAGAAGCTATAACGAAGGAGTTGGCGAGAGCTTCTTGGAAGCTTTTGGGGAGCTATTGGGGAACCATCGGGGAAGCTATACGGGAACTAATGGGGAGCTCTCTAAGAACTGAACGTCAGTTCTCTAGAAATATAGCTGAGCGAGAAATTTGAAAATTTGCCAGAATTTCCCGGAGACTCGCATAAAAGCTCCGTAAGAGCTCTCTGAAAAATTCTTTGGCAGTTTTCGGAGTAGTACGTTGCCGACTGGGCCTGGTATTGAAAAAGCTAACCATAATAATCTGCAGTACCTCAAAGTATCCAGAAATTAGTTCATCAAATCGGATCAATGTAGATTATCGAGAATAATTATTGTAAAAAATTAACGAATACAATCTTTTTTTCCTAGGGAAAACATGAGCAGGCAGACGTCCGCTTGTGAACAATTCCATATTGCACAATCGGACCGCAAAACTAATAAGGAATAAAAAAGGGAAAGAGGACAGAATATTGTAATGCGCATATTGTGTAATACAAAAGATGGAGAATTCAAAAACCATCCATCGTCTCAATTGTTCGACGAAGGGACAATATAAGTTCAAGCGAGATTGTCGAAATTTACATGACCTGTTAAATGAATACTGACTTTTTATGAGACAATAGGTTGAGTTTAACACTTTCGCTACGATGGCGTAATTGATCTGTCGGGTCTCCTATGCGTGAGCGAAGAAAAGTAGAATTTTGCATACATCATTGTTGACCACTAACAAATTTTTAGAGCAACATCTATTTTTATAAGTTACACAAATCTTCTTTGGGACACTAATTAGGCCCATGCCGCACTGGAAAAAAGTTAGCTCTTCTTAATGCGACGTGGACACGGGGTGGCCCTATTCGGCTGGTCTGCTGTGCGGTGTGCATCACCGGTGACCCATCACGGCAGCCCAAGTGTTGAAATGTTCAAATTTACAGATTTTCAAATTTTCAAATTTTAAACATTTCAAACTAGAGAATTTCTACTTTGCGACATGTTCACCCCATGTTCAACGCACCTTTCAGATTGACGAGCAAGTTATGCTGAGAGTGCAAGACATGTAGCAAAATCAGTGAACTCCTGATTAATCTCTTTATCGTCCCAGTCCATTCAAAATTCATGATAGACCCATAACACTTCTCCACATCTGGTCGATCAAGTCAGAAGCAACTTTGGCTGCAATGATGGAGCCCTTGCCCAAAGTTTTGGCCGTCCACCACCAACTTCTCAAATTGACGACAATCAGTCTGATTCCCCACAATGTAGATTTGAAGGACCACTGCGGAATCAGTACAGGCAAGAAGAACATATAGTAGCCAATAGCTGCAGGCACATTGATGGGCAAAAAGGAAATTTCGAGGGCCCATTTGATGGGTAACTGAATCGACTTGTAAACCCAGAACCATGCGCAGTTCTTTGTCAATCCGATCTCGTACCAGACGCAATTGTATCTGTTAATCAAGTACCATGCATTCAGTTGCGTGATCAAGTACTTTGTGAGCCAAGTTAGTGGCCCGTATACATCAATATCAGGCGTGGCTTCTTGAATGTCGTAGCTCGATTTCTTGGAGGAATGTGTTGCCTTTGAGGGGAGACCAATTAGATTCGCCAGTCCATCCATGATTTGAGAGATGATGACTTTGATTGGGAAGTTCAGAGGAGCGTTTGGTGATCCATCAGACGTAGCTCTCCTGGTTCTCGAGATGCTTCCCTTTCCAAAGACTGCAGAGTTCAGAACTTGGTCTAGGTATTGCTGCAGACCATCCAAAGTACCTGGACCATTAGCAACCATCAGTCCAGTTTGATCCGATTTATCTGATACTTGCTCTGGTTCTAGAAATATATAGGAATTTGATCTCGTTCTTGATACAAATGTGAGAATATTATCAAAAGGAACGCAGTTTTGTTATCTCTTTCGTAAGAAGTTGATTGACAGTAGGTATGAATCCATAAGTAAATCGCCGTAGCCGGGCCATTGATGAATTTGGATTGATGGGTGTGAGATTTAAAACAAGGTCTTGAGAAACAATCCTTCACGAGCAATTTTAAAATTCTTAACTTTCACCAAAATTTTCTAATAATCAACACTTTTGTTACCACGGGGGTTCCCAATGGTGGGTCCCGCTATATGAAAATCCCTGGTCAGAAGGAGGGTCTGTTACTCGACGAAAATTTCCGATCGGACCAGTGAGAGTTGTTTAGTATTCCCTTCGCCTATGCGGCAATAGTTTTTATGAGGAAAGCTTATCACCATGGGCTTAAAAGTGTGAACCTGATCGCTAATTACTTCTACAGCTTCATATTTCTCTATGAGTCACGATTAGAAATAGTCTTATCAGTCATGCGATTGATGAGGCCGGTTCCAATATTAATATAATTTAGTTATTATTCAGTCTTTGATAAGGTCTTGATTTCACAGTTTGGCGAAGAGAAAAGCCTAAGCCAATTACTTGAGTCAACAGCTTTAATAAATGAAATTGATATAATCGCATTCTCGTCCTATCATCATTTTCGAAACTATCCCAGAACAGTTGTCAGCCGCTGAAGATTACATTCACAATGGAAATACTAATGCCTTTTTTGCAAAATAATGTCCATTTGGAGTTGATTTTCGGAAACTACGATTCTGAACGTTGATCATCTTTTTAAGCAAGACGTCCAAATGGGAGCGGTTCTCAAATACTGGCGTATGATAGATCAAACGATCTTTCTCCTTCCTGAATTTTCGAAGAAGCTTGAGAAAACATTTTTGATATGCACACGAAAGTCAGAAAGCATCTGGCTGTTTAAGGGAAAAAATGAAAATTCGAGTTCCTCTGATTGAGATCAATTGATAAGTCCAAGCTTTTGAGAACCTCACAATTCCACATTTCATCTCAATACTATGTCGACGTCTTATTATAGATCCACGCAATCCACCAAACGGGGGAAAAACTGGAAAATACTGAAAATAATGCGCTTAAACTGCTAAAAGTTGTAGTCCGAGACAAATGAATTATTGAGTGGGAAATCTGAAAAATATGCTTCTTCATGCACTTAAATGGACGTGTTGTCACTCATTGTCACCCCATCCATGGAACCAAAACCTGTAATTTACGTCAATGAGTTGGCTTTGACACTGCAACGAAGTATTGCAGTGCTGATAAACCATTTGAATACCCCCATCGAAAACTCCCAGAGTCAAAACAGGAGGGAGTCAAAACAGGAGGGTGATTACTGCTACCCTCATTCTCTGCAATGAGTTCAATTCAAAGATCCCGTCGAAACAGTCTTGGAGGATAGTATTTTGATTTATACGGATTATATGCCTTTAATCCGCTAGAAAAAATTTTGACTACAGTCCAATCTCATCCCAATTAGTGCAAGCTGATTGTACTTGTGTCATTTATTAAATACTTCATGAGGAGACATGGTTTGTAATTTCCAAAACTTACCTTGGTCATTTCGGGCAACTGATCTAGAGACTCTAGATTCTGAGAGTTTAGTAACACTGTCGTGGTTCAAGGATGATTCAGCCAATAAGCCACTAAATCTTGGTACCTGAAAAAATAAAACATGTACTTTAGTATCCCTTGAGCTTGAATACCGATTCCATTCTTTAGAGCATGACGATCGATCAGCTGTCTCACGGCTCAATTTAGTATTTGTAACGTATAAGTCACGTGACTCATACTGTATAATTAGCATCATTGCACATTACAGAAAAGTATGAATTACATTTTCCTCTTCATGTTATTCAGCATGAGTTTTTCGCGTTCATCAAAGATCGACGCTTACCTCCGAATTATTCACACCTTGACTATGTTTTTGACGAGAGAATTATGAGAATGCGTAGATGAAGGGAATTCTATGTTTTTATTGAGTTCTCGTCCAAATTCTGTAATATCAAAGAAGGAAACTTCAGGTAATTCTTATTGCGATAGGTAATTCAAAGGGGAGACGAACGTCTAATCCATACAAAATGATCGCAAAGTATGAATTATTTATCATCAGCCCAATACGCCTTTTATTATATTTACAATTACGGAATAATTTCCTGAACGTAATATTTGATTACTCTTGAGTTTCACTGGAATCTCCTTCAACGATTATGATTGATAAGCTGAACTGAAGGAATATCAAACTTCATGATCGCCAGGTCTCAAGATCTTTATCAATATCGATGTCAACACCAACTAGAAATAAATCTTGAACACCCACATAAACTCTCTGTGGTCAACTCTATACATACTTATTGGGGTAATGTCCAAGAATGAAGTGGGAAGTCATACTTGAGAGGCCTTGGTGTGAGATTCCAGAGAAAGTGAATAGAAAAAATTATTATGAATAGAAATACAGGAGCTCACTATTTTTCCCTTGCCTACATTCTAATAAGATTATTGTTGAAATTGATGTTGGAACATTGCAAAAACTCTAGCAGCTAGATGACCTCCCGAATAATTGAGCTCATACGAATATTAATGATTTATGGTGTAGACGATTACGTTGCTGAACTAACTACAGATATACAACTGTTCCCTGAGTACGTGTGGATCATGAGAATTCATATGAATTTATGTGATGATGATAATAATGATTCATATTGTAATACCGCGCCGATTTCACTAGCAAAATGCAAGCTCCAAATGCACACAACCAGAGTACGGAAACGTCTCAAATCCATCATGGCTTGAATAAAACTAATCGCGAATAGTCAGTGTCGCGTAAGTACACATCCCCCCCCCCCTCCCTCTTGATGATGCTTGCAAGAACTAAATATAATGAATTTTTTCCTACTATGTTAATCTGCTGTCAATGAATTATCCGCGTCAATGCCAGTCAACTTTCCTCAATATCAAACACTTTATCGAGCTTCATCCTTACCTGAATAGTATCAAATTCAAGAGCATTATCAGCCATCACTATTTTGCGTCATACATATATCGTTGAAAGTTTCATAAGTACAATTTATTATAGAAAACGCGAATAATTCAAATGGAGTGAAATTCCTCTTTTGAGTCAATAATTTTCGAAGAAACGACTATGATTTCGATTTCAAAGATCTTCCCACAGCTCATTGAGGTAAGATCGAGCCAGATTCTGAATGAAAAAAGTGTGTTCGAACTCCTAAGCTTTGATGCATGTAATTTTGTAATTTGCTTCTCCTGCGCTTTCTTCGTTCATTCATATGTCTCTCTAGCTTAGAAGATCGAGAGAGCCAGTGAGTCACGTATGGCCTCTAAAATTATCGAAAATTAAATGGCTAAAGACACTCCTACCGATGCGAACGGCTCACCCTGTTATAAGCTGTGCAGTGGAATCCATGCCAAATCTCAGGAGTAAGAGTACAGCTCGCGCATAGAGTAACTCTCACTCCCACCGCAGTTTGATCTCAAT
Source organism: Eretmocerus eremicus (assembly GCA_030522705.1). NCBI lineage: Eukaryota > Metazoa > Arthropoda > Insecta > Hymenoptera > Aphelinidae > Eretmocerus > Eretmocerus eremicus. The sequence continues at coordinate 5,819 of JAPYYZ010008495.1, forward strand.
GATCAGTCACATAAGAAAGCCTCAATTTTGACAGATATACGAGTATCAATTGAACCACATCACTTAGGATGAGACGGGGCTTTCGAAGCAGCAGGATAAATTGCATGTTGGTCTACGTCATTATCAACAGTCACAATTTGAAGATTGCCGATATATTCCAGGAAGTATATTCCAACCAATACCACAAAAAATACACCCATCTATATTTGAAAACAAAAATTTGCGGTGACAATGATTCACAAAAGTTAAAGTCATACATCAATTCACTCAAAATACTGAAAAATAGATTGATCAAGTCAAAGTATAACAGCACTCATCAAAATTCATCTAATCCAATTCATTAAATTTTGATCTAAATCGTTTCACCTTTACTAGAGATATCTACAAGCTGTTGATTCTCAGTTAGAAATGTATTTTATTTATCAAAAAAATCTCACGCGAAAGAAAACTATAATTTACGCTATTCAGATTTAGTCGACGGTCAAAAGAGCCACCTCACCTAATTTTCTCCGTAATTTTTGCTGGGCCCTTTTCCAGCCATGTATGTATTGGATCATAGCCTGTATTATCATTGTAAGCTTCTGGAATTAGATTCCTGTTAAAGTCGGTGCATTTCACTGAGGGTTATCCGGATGTAGTAAGATCCCAACAAATACAACACATTCGGTTTGGCCATTCTCGCAAGAATGATAAAAAATGATCGCAAGTCATCAATATTAGAAACGAAATAAAACGCAACTGCGTATAACTCTGCTAGAGAAGCCCATGTTGCAGCCTTTCTTTTCGCAATCTGAAGTCAAACGTTCTGCTCTTCGGCATGTGATGGTAGGCGCTGATATTTACGCTCGTGGCACAGTAGTATAAACATTCATCATCATATTCTGATCCAATGTTTGTTCAAGAATTAAATTAGATTTCAAGAATCTCAATTTGATCGCTGGAAGAAAGGAGGAATCGAAGGTAAACTTTTTGTGATTTTGTTACGCCCTAACCTCTGCTTTTGATGCATGAGTTATCAATAACAATGTGTATAAATGCTGAGTAATAACTATTTATCGTTACAGCTAGTTGCGGTCCCAATGCTACTGTAGATATCTCTGATTACTTTGAGGAATCGTAGTAATCACTGCCTTCTCGACTATGGAAACAAAGACAAGTAAGAGAAAATCCAGTTTCTCGAGTAGCGAAAGCACGTCGACGAAGAAAATATGCTCGTCTGATTCCCAAATAATCAAGCCTCCATGCGAAGAACCTGAAATATCACGAACTTGTGAATTTGCGAGTTTCTCCACACTTTGTCGAGTAATTGGTCAAGAGACGAAATCATCTTCAATAGCGGTCGGTGATTATGAATTCAAAATTCAAATTTTCCCCGGAGGATACACAAATCGTCGAGAAAACGTTTCCATTTTCCTTCACTTGTGCAAACCATCAAGAGCAGTTATCAGGTTTAACTTATCGATTATGAAGAATTCAGATGTATATCTTACACATCCTTCTAATGAGCCGGTGGTTAACAACTTCAGTATCGATCAAGACTTTGCTGGTTTTGGATGGGAGAATTTTGTGTCCTATGCGACTCTTAGAGACGAAGTGTTGGCATTCACAAATGATCGTCTGGTTCTTGTTCTCAACATATTTGATCTAGACGTGAACAAGTCACTCCATCGGTCCGAAAAAATCCGAAGATATGAAGAATTTTTGAATAATGAGCGATTCAGTGATGTAAGAATTGTAGTGAAAGGAAGGACAATCTATGCGCACAAAGTAATATTGAGTGGGAATCCGGTATTTGCTGCGATGTTGGAACACGATACACTCGAGAGCAAAGAAAATATCATCAAAATCAAGGAAGTCGACTTCAAAGTAATGCTCGAATTGATCAGATTCATCTATGTTGGACGAGTTCGTGAGATTGAATCAATGGCGAAGAAGCTTTTGATAGCGGCTGACATGTACGGAATGGATGAGTTGAAAACTGAATGCGGCCAGTGTATTAGTCGTGATTTGTCGAACGATAATGTTCTGGAGTATGTGAATTTTGCCGACTGTTACAATGCCCACGAGCTCAAACGAGAGGCAATAGCTTACTTCATGAGTCACAAGAGAGACGTTGTAGAATCTCAAGATTTTGATAAAACGCTACAAACAGTAGATATACACTCGGTCGCTGAAATAATAAAAAATTTGAGTCGGTCACAGTAGATTATACACTATTTTTTATTGAACTTTGTTCAGTGTCAGTCCCGGTGAAAATACGACATTAACCTTTTGTTGATGAGAACGTCTGACACAGGACTTTTTAGAGCTGCTATTCGCGTTGTTCATGGAAGATCGTGAAAAAATCGGCATACTGATCATTTGTATTTTGTTACCACTGCTCACTAGAAACTTTATTTCATAAATATCCAGACACATATGAATGTTTCAACTCTTTCAAACAATCTCAGGTGAACGTTGATGGAATAGGACCTCGAATAGGACTATTGGACAATTCGTAGGTCTGGAGGGAGAATTTTTTGGAGGTATGAATTAACTATCTTATCGCTCAAAAATGGTAAAGTCGTCTAACTACACCCAAATCTTCACGATTTCTTGCTATAGGCCTCCATACTCCATGAAATTGAAAATTGTATTTGTTCTAGTAAGCTCATTCATGAATCATTTTCATGATAACACATAAAATGTATTCAAACCAATGGAAAGAACATATTAATCATTGAAATCTCATAATAAAGAAATTAAGTTTACTCTCAAATTAATCCAACAATAAGTCCTACTTCGAAACTCCAAGTCCTAGAAAAATACTGGAACTATATTTCTGAGCCAGGACTCGAACTGTGAAGGATTCTATCGAATAATTGTCATCAAAGTGTGAATTTGACATATTGTACATTTATTTTTCGTTAAGAGACGAAATTTTTTATAATGATTTTATCAAATCTTTCACATTTCATCAACATCTCACATTCACGTGCACTTCTCTCAATATTTGAATTTGTGAACAATATATTTTGTAGGACGATCGGCAGCCCTTATACTTTTTCAAAATAAATGAAATATATGAAACAAACCTGCTTTTGCCGTCTTCATCAAATTACCAACTAGAAGCCCTAATGCCACAATCAAAACCATTGCACATTTTCATCGCAAAAAAAGTGCCAGTTCCCACCCGCGGACTCGTCAAACGTCGAATAATCGTCGTTCAAAGAAAGCCTCTTTATCTGATCGAGCCGATCTGCATCACCTTTCCGCTCGAGATCGTCCAAACGAGCGATTAGATTTCGTAGATCGTCGCGTTTGATGCCGCACAAAGGCACAATATCCCTCCTATACACAGACAACCCCTCAACTCTGTATTCCCCCCTCAGAAAGAGGCGAAAAAAGCAATGTTTTCCCAAGTCGACTTCCGCTCAGCATTGCCCAGGCATACACCCATTTATCCGCACACCATAGGTGCGAGAACTCGGTCGCAGTGTCACACACGGCCCGGCGTAGCGACCGGTCAGTGCGTATAGGTACACTAGCCCGGTTCGGACACATATACGCGCTCGCTTAGCAAAACAATTACGCGGGCGATTTTATCGGGGTGCCGCGGGGCCGGAAGTGGTGGCGATCGCGGGGGCTCCGTGTTCAACAGCCGCCACTTCCGGCTAGTATAGAGGCTCGCAGGTAGAGTCCGCCGCTGAGCTCATTAACGCCAGCGTCGCGCATATTAGAGATGGCAAAGCGCTGTTTGGTGCACGGATTTGTTGCCCCGTAATCGCGCCCGCTTATAATTCGATTTGACGTGGCCGCGCGGAGCGAGCTATGGGACACAGAACGCCGCGTCACCGCGACATGACTTTTCTCATGGTGCGAGAGAGCGAGTGTGGACGTGTGCGCCGAGTTTTGGTGAGACCGCAGGTGTGTCGAGAGTATTTGAGAATGTTCGCACCTGTCGCGTCAGATTTTTGCATAATCGAGGTGAGAGCTGTGTCGTTTGATGCATACTATGGTTGGTATGTGCGCAACTTCTGAGCTGAGCTGAGGTGTATCTCAAGATTGTTGTCTGATTAGGTTCATCAAACTGAAAATTGAGAGCATAGAGCGAATTTCATGTGCCCATCGCCCAGCATGGACGTGCATTTTATATGCTCGAGGGGATCAAACTTGCGCCTGTTTTTTAAGTGAATTTTAGCAAATAGCTAGATCACCCTCTTATACCCGTGGACAGCGAGGTGAGCCACGATAGTCAGTTTTTCTCTGCCCACACATTTCAGTATGTCTCCGTCATCGCACACTAATGTAATTAGATTTTCAAAGACAATCATCATGCACTATCGACGGAATGAGAAAAAAATTCTCCTCAGGCTTCATTATTAAACTTTTTATCGTGAGTTCTCCTTGGTCCTCTATTTTTAGCAATGACTCAATGGAATTGGGAAAAATTCACCTCGATTGAATTCGGATGCAACCGGCTCGATGTTCCATCTTTTGGAGAGAAAAAGATTCGTTCTCTGGATGAAATGGTTGAATCATTTAGACAATGTTAGAGCTTGTAAATTATACTCTACGGTCTAGGTAGTCTTTATCTATAAAGACTTTCTTGGACATCCCGAGGCTTCTTTGGTGCACTCGTATATTTGAGACATAACTTCAGGCATGAGCCTCGGTACGGTATTTTAAAATAAACCTATCCAAAGTTCTAAAGCAAATAACCAAGTGGACTAAAGTTACCCCAATGTACAAAATGATCTTAATCTACGATACTCGAAAAATTTTCCCAGATGAAATTATGTGGATTATAGGAAGAGGATTTCTCGTACTTTCCCATAATACCGTCTTTCTCGAGTCACTCCAAACTGAGATTCCATAACTATATTTTCTTACTCATCATGAGTAGAAGTCAGTCTTCGATGCACATTTCATGAATTTTCGTCCATGCAATCGTGAACGGTAGTTCATTCATACTTCATAAATTTTTCGAAATAAGCTGATTCGTATTGATAAGCAGTGATAGGATTCTTTTGAGAAAGTATATTTATCTCAACCATAGGTGTTTTTGACTATGCACGGATACCAATGACATAAACATCTTCACGATTCTTCAAATTTTAAGCTCTGAATTCATTTCTGTACAATCTTGATGAATTCTTCATTTCTGGGCATGAGCACTGTATGGGGTCCTGAACGGAAAAGGAGAATCTTACAAACTGTGAGAAAAGGGTCAAAACTATGTTGTATTGATAAAGAGGGGTCGATTGCACCGTCGGCTACGTCGTTAACTGTTGAATTTCTAAACGAAAGTAATGATCAGCCACGCCACGAGGTATGAAATGAAAAATGACTGATAATAATGCTTCACGAAATGTATACACCACCCTCAGTCTATCGCTGAATTGTTTCCTGATTAATCACTGATCTCAAAACAATGATGCAAGTATTCTCAAACGATTTCAAAAAGGGTAAGAGTCATCTTGCACCAAATCGACATCGAAATACCTGTTTTTTCGATACCAAACCGCTGCTTTTTGAGAAACACTGTTTTGAGAAGGCTGCCAGGCTCGTACCCGAGCTCGCACCTCATCTTCACATTCAGGTAATCAAGCAACCGCCGGATGCGATTCATTCTTCTTCGAGGAATTGAGTACCTATGGACTTCGCAAAAATTTAGAATGGGGGGAGGTCATCAAAAGGTGATCTCTATTTCCGAGAGGCGAGGATCATCAGAGTACCACTTATGAGAAAGATGAGCGTTTTCTGAACGACATAGTTGT
>JAPYYZ010008500.1:0-11945 GCA_030522705.1 Eretmocerus eremicus
ACGATACCTAACCGCAGCATTTGGAAAAAGGACTCTAGGTCCGATCGATCGCCGTGGTTGTCATGGATACGGCTCCGCGGATGACCGTTCAGCGAATTGACCCCTGAAATTTTAACTACGAGGCTGTATTTTCATTTTTTGGTTGAGATTCAACTCGTTCAGATGATGTATTTTGCCGTCCCTGTCTCGGTCGAAATCGTGCACATTCAATACAATCTCTCTCTTTCCCTTGATCCGTTACTGCTTTGGGAATCCAGCAAATTGACTCCAAGAAAGTGTATGTACATCCACGCAAAATCTAAAATAACGCATCATCGTGAGCACGGAAAGAACTATTTTCTATCCCTTCCATGAGTTCATGAAATTTTGAGAACAAATCAGCTGAGCTCTACGAATACGCCATTAAAGCCTTTTGCGTGATACCTAGTACATTTTTGCATATGTAAGGAACGTTTTCAGAGAAATGCAATCCTCATAAAAATATGGTTATTGTTAACGTAATCTTGAATTGAGAACAAGTCAGTGAATTCATGGACATCGATTCTAAAAAATACAAAAAAGTCTGAAGAATGCCATTCTTTATACATTTTTTTGACATTCTGTGCATGGGAGATGACTTTACGCACGAGTTGTCAACTTGCACTCACAGATTGTCAAGAAATATAGGTCGATACACGGGCGTAAAACCCATTTTTCACGACCTCGTGATGATCCCGACCCTCGCCTGCGGCTCGAGCCGGAAACAGATCACTCGGATGCGAAAAAAAGTTGTTACGCCCTTGTATCGGAATATCTAATTTCTCCCGACTTTCAAAATAATATATTTTCATAAATAGACATGAAAACTTTTTATCACATCAGAGTGATGTGTTTCTAGCTCGAGCCGAGGCCGGGGACCGAAATCAACACCAGGACGCAAAAATAGGTTTCACGTACCTACATGTATCGAATTATATTCTTTGATTATCTGGGCGTGAAAGTTGCCAACCCGTGCGCAAACTCATAACTTTCACTCGCAGGATTTTAGAATCTCGAACCCACAGTACAAACAAACATTTTACCTTACTAAATGTACGACATTTTGTTGATTCCTAAAAAGCTGATGACACGACAAGAATTGATAGCAAAATTGGTGCATGAACAAAGTTTCCCAAGATTTTCTCGCCAGACGTAATCTTACGTGAGAGGCTTTCAGATGCGGATCTTTGATTCGGGTGATTTTTTGTGGAATGTCTCCTTCTAAGACCAAAAGATGATATCTAAAGTTGCAGGGTCCAATGCTCAAGCTCTTTTGAGCATTAGCATTGCAACTATATCTACAGACATTACTTTTCAACACGAGTCTACATGGGCACTCCTATAATATTCTAGGCTATATCTCGGAAACGATTGGGCATCAGACTCTGATCGAGGCCTTGGATATCATGTTTCGGTGCTGAAAAGTGACGGTCTCCAAAGTTTCAGCCAAGTCCACGAGCCGTATCTGAAAATCTTTCCTCGTTAGTACGAACGATAATCCAGCTTAAGATACCATGACGCTGTCATCAAGATCGAGACTAGAAGAAAATCAACTCGAAAAGCCTATGAGAATTGATAAATCTCGCTGATAATAATTTAATGGATCAAATGAGATACGTTTCAGAAACGATTGTTCTATCATTGTCGATGCAACCTCTTAAATTTTCCGGGAAAAATTAAAAAAAACCACAGTTTTTGAAGTGTTGGGACACGCTCCAGAAACCAACTGATTTCATATAATTACCGGAATCTTATGCGGTTACCGAAATACCGTAGAGCGGGGCTACTTTAGTCCACTCCGCAACATTAACGCACTAGCTTCGGCGGACGTAGTCGTACAACCTTCCAAATTGACTTGGAGTTCAGTCTGTGGTTGGAGAAGAAATTGATGCAATAAAAGCCATGTTGGGTCATGTCGCGTCGCGCCCACAGGATAAAAATAGGGTGGCCAAGGTAGCCCAATGAATAAGGGCTACTTTGGTCCACTTTCGTTCTCCTACATCCCCTGCTCTCGAGCCAGGTGACTTAATCGCAAATACAGTTTTGGTAGTCGAGCGAGTAGAGAAAGAGCTTGAAAATGAGTCAAGGTACGTCTCAATTTGACATTTAGAAACCGGGCAATTCCAATTTTACGAAAGACGTCGAAAACTTCAATCACAGGTGAAACTTTGAACCGAAAAATCAAATAAAAGAACACTTTTCCTCTTCAAATTGCCGTAATTTGGCTATCACGCATCCAAATTCCGTGATTTGAAGCTTATTTCATCATCTTTTGAATCTAATAATCAACATTGGGATAGATAGATTCAGTCTGACGCCGCTTACCGAGAAATTAGCTCAGAAACTGTAATTTAGTATTTTTCCAAGAAAAGCAGCTTTTCGGCAGACACTGGTATCAGGTGACAATAAAAGAATGAATAGCCACTCCAGAAAATTAGGATCTTATATTTGATACTATGACCAACTGAGAAAAATTATCGAAGGATCATTCGAAGCAATCTGACCGTGAAAGCAGTGAAAAGTTTTCGAGGTTGTAATTCTATCGACTTTTTTTTATTCATTCAAACTTTCCTAGATTTTGTCGGGAGCGATTGTATTCCGCTCCAGAGCATTAAATCATAATTGTTGGAAGAGTTGATGAAGAAAATGAGACCAACTAGAATACTTCATGATTTGTAACTTCTTCTCCACATCGATTTGGATCTCATTTTTTAAAATGGACCAAAGTAGCCCCGCCTCCGAAAGTAGCCCCCCGAAAGTAGGTCTACGGTATGTTATTAATCCCCCGTTAGGTAATAAGATAAAAAAGATTAATAATTCGAAGACTATCAGTTTTTCTGTTAACAATTATTTTGCAATTTAGTGCGACGTTTCGGCTATGTACTATATAGCCCTTATCAAGGTCAAAATATGTCCCTTATCACATTATAAGCCAATACTGAGAGATCTAGTTATTCATTGTCTACGAGCAATGCTTGGTGGCATTCAAATGATAGATTCTGAATTTTTTGATTTAACTATCCAATTGGTGGACTGGTCGGTCCGTAGGAGTCATCATCACTTGTGTTGACACAATAATTCTCTCCCCAATAAGCTACTATGAGAGATCGAGAGTGATACTACTGACAACTCCACCAGTTGGTTTTTATGTAACTATCCATAGTTACATTAAAAAATTCAGAATCTATGACTTGACACCGAGCATTGTTGTCGACAATTAAAAACTAGAACTCTCAGTATTGGCTCAATAAAGGCCACGATAAAGGCTAGTACCTACGCGAACATAGCCGAAACGTCGCACTAAAGTGCAAAATAAATTTTGACAGGAAAAACCAATAGTCTTTGACATCATTGATCCAGTTACTTACTTGCAATAGAGTCTCAACAAGAGAAAGATGATAAAAAGCTTCGATTCATCAAAATTCTATAAGGCCAGATCACAGCCACTATCATCTTTGATATGTGAGATTGTGAGCATGACTGAGCGGTGGTGTTGTGACCTGGATGTCTTTTAATTTACCAAGTAAAGTTTGTTTTGGTACGAACGTCTTCTTGGTTGCGAACCAAAGATTGCATCCTAATTGGAGCAAATCATACACATCCATACTAGGGAGCTGTATGAGCTCTGTGTCTGTAGCGATGAAGTGAAGGCCATGCTTTCTCGGCTGTTTATTTCTTTGATTCTTGTGAAGTATATTTGGAGCAAATAGAGAGCCACATGTGTATTCGATGTGATGCGTGGGAAACTTGATTGAAGTCACGACTTTACAGTTGCACGGCTTTGCCATAATCGAGCCACACATCGAGCTGCATCGAGCGGGATCGACGTGGGATCGACTGGCCTACTGTTTCTTATCGGAGGAGTAGGTACTCCTAACCCCAAGGTTTATAACTCCCAAGTTCTGCGGCGGTGGATCGGAATTACGAGGGGTGTTCATTCTGCGCTCGTAAGTGTGTATAACTGCAAATCATGATATTGTTTGATAAGTATGCTTATTTGAATTTACTGCCCAGAAGCAATGCAAGAATTTAGTATCCTCTAATGCTATACCCACTCTGAGCCATGGCAAAAAACGGTAACAACTGTTTTTTGCAATGGCTCAGATTAATTAATTATATCAGTTATAACCGGTCCACAGACAACATTAGAGACTAGCCAGATATCATGCTTTCACTCACGTTTTCCCTCTGTTCAATGAGCATTGTCAAGCTCTAACCCATACAAACTCTTGATGAATAATTAGTACTACCCTCTTCTGCACATTCCAGTTAGTGAGTGTCCAACTGCCTGACAATAGCGAGGAAACTGTCCATGAAGACTGTTTCTATTCACTCGGATTGCTGTTAGAAGAATTAAAAGCATGTTGTCTGAGTGCTGTCAGAAGAGTGGGTCAGAATTTACATCTTTCATCATAAGTCAGTGTTCAGGAAATCCTCTCTATGAATTCAATGTTAAGACAGTCAAGAATTTGCAAAAAACGCTAGTACAAGACCCTAGTGTGACATTTGTTCTGAATTTTGAGCCCTCTAGAGATTGCACATTCAGTGAGTTCATTAGTGCAACGACAGGTAATAAGGGGCGTTTGAAAACACCATGTCATATCCATACATATGACATGTCAATTATGTTTGAGGACAATAACAATAGGACAGTTGATAAATCAGTATATGATATCATTTTGAATGCTGCAGTTGAAGAAAATGGACATTGTTATCATAAACAGCTGTTTTCATACAAGAAAGTCTGCAATGACAACAAAATTGATCTACCTTTTCAAGTACTCTATTTCACCAAATTTGAAGAAATCAAACTGTTGCATCTTTGCATAACTATGAGGAGATCAGTTTGCAGTAGCAATCCATGTGTGGCAAGAGAAGAGTGTCATCTGGGAAAGTTCTTGTATAACACATTAGGTAAACGCAAGATAGATGATGATGTTACATTAGTGGTGGGCAGTGAGGTCTTTCAAGCTCATAAAGCTATACTCTCAGATAAGAGCCCAGTCTTTAAAGCTATGTTCTCCAATGATATGATGGAAAATCAGAAAGATTTGGTGAGAATTGACAATTATGAGCCACATATCGTACGTGAGATGCTATATTACATGTACACATCCAGTGTAGGGAATATGTCTCAAAATGTTTACGAACTCTTCAAAATTGCACATCAATATGATATTTCTCATTTATGCAAAGAGTGTGAAGAGTACTTAGAGTCGAATATGAACCATTGCACTGTTCTGAGTACTCTGAAAATTGCTAATCAGTATAACCTAGAGAAATTGAAGACAGATGTAATGGCATACTTGGATAGTAGAGAAGAGAGATTAGCTGGTGATAATGAGTTTTTAGCAGCTTTGCCTAGCAATTTGGAAGTGTGTACCGCAGCATATTTTCTAAGATTCTGTGCCAAGTATAATTTGAATGAATTGGAATCAAAAGTGTTTGATTACATTTATGAGCACAAAAAAGAAATGGCCCGCAACCAAGAATTCTTAGATCTTTATGATACCCATGCTGAATTGATGAGAGAGTTCTTCAAACATCTTTCTTTGAGATAAGTTCTGATAATTCCAGTATGATCTACAAAATCATCAGTTTCATCTTTCTTCAATAATTGGTAATCTCATTCACACGGTGCTTCTCACGAAACGAAACTAAACTAAACGTCGAAACAAAATTCATTTCGTCACTTTTTTCCGACTTTCATTGGTCCAAAATTATCATAATTCCATTATGTGCGAGGAAACAAAATTCTGGCCCACCGAGATTATCTGATGGCGGTTGAAAGGCACAGAATGAGTTTCGTTTCGGCGTACATTCATGACAGAAAGTTTCTATGATAGAGTTACTTTTTTATAATACTATCTGTTGAGATTGTACGTTATATTCCTTAGTCTATATTTATTGAATTATGTGGACCAAAAATTAAATGATCCTACTCTGCTACGATGATGCTTGAATGACTCCTTTTAATATGACTAAATCAAAGAGAAACAAGACGGAATATGAGAAAATTTTCAAACAGTTCCTCAAAATGATCCTAAACAATGTGAATTACTCCATTTACTCGTCGGGATAGCTAACGCATAAGATATCAATGCATCCCTGCAATGAGCAGCATACATGTGCTATTGGGATAAATCTACCGGGAAATCGAATTTGGCAGCTCGAAAATTAATATTTCCATCAAACAGCATGAGTACTCTAAAACGTTTGTCACCCTAATTATTTTAGACGAATACATCCAGAAATCGGTGGCGTGTACGACTTTTGGGATCCGTGGTTACGTCCCTGACTCATTATCAGTTTGATCGGAGTTGAAGGGAGGTTCTAAGTGAGTGACTCTAGTTGCCCTATAATTGATGACATTATCTCATGCAGTTTGAGACGCTGAATCAATTTTTCTCTTATATGTCTTACCCGAGACATCCGTTGCTTGTCTGCATTTCGACGCGAAAACACAGGATATCAACGTTGTGATCTTGAGTTTTTAGTTGATCAGTGATTTCATGTAGAATACTGATTTGATCCATTCATATTCATGCGGTTATCAAGAGAAATCGACTCGCCTATAATACGCAGAAAGTCCAACTTTCCGCGCCCTGAGGTCTAAAAACACTATTGGGATCATGGGATCCAACCTCCGGAAGTGTAGTTTCCCCTCGCGCAACGCCGCTCGCCACCCAACTCTCCAAGATGGCGTCAATCGGACCGGAGAAGTGTACGGGACTCCTCTTCCGGAGGCTGAATCCCAATACGCACACCTGTGATATGAGTGCTTTGGGCATGAGGGTTTCAAAGACCGTGCCAAAATTGTTTGTGCGCAGCGGTGCGTAATACCTGGCAAGGTAAGCATACCCAACTTGACCCCGTATACGCCCGATCAGATAAAAATTCAGTCTGCCTTACTCCAAATTAGTAACTGATCAGCTCTGATGATAAGTTACTAATTAGTCTTGTAACGCTGTTTTGATCTGAAACTAATTTGGTTTGTTGACATATGTGAGCTAACCCCATTTGCTGCGCATGGAATGATGTGCCCATTTGAAACAGTTCCCTTTTCTATTCATTCCATTTCTGTTATCTGCAGTGAAATAATTGGAGGTGAATAAATGGAAAGTGGAGTGCTCCGGACGTGTGGACAAGGTTCGGGATGTAGAAAATGATTTGATGACATAACCTATAGTCATTCTCATGTTTCTCACTCACGCAACACGAGTTTAGTCGTCATTGCACTCATGTCCATGCCATGAAAAAAGTGGGAAGAAACAGCGTAAAAGACACCGAAGCTGGAGAATCGGAATAAGGAATTTTAGGATGAAAATTAAGCCAGGAAATGGTCGTACGATAGCGAAAGTGATTCAAGTGGTTGTGTCAAGTGTAAAGCATGTAAAAGTGTTAACATGCTTGACTGTCAAAGTTGCGGATAAGGCTGTAGAACCCATCGAGACAAATCTGTTATTGATAAAAACTCAGTATTTAAGAAGACAAAGATGATCATTGGTATAGCAAGGTTGGCAGGTATTGATGCGGCTGATTACGTTCATAATGCAATTATTATTCGTAACAATTCGCTAGCGATGAATCAATTCGATCATATTCCACCCCCAATATGAGAGTGAGGAGATAACCAAGTATCGTTTGATTTGAAATTTTCGTTCTTATCCTCATCTCGGAAAGGAAGGATGAGATTGTTTTCAAAATTATTCGTGATTTGTAATTGATTCTCCCTCCAACAAACGGGGGTTCTCCCATTTGGCTAATTTCTGCTTGATAGCGCGATCTAAATTCTTTCACGTCAGAGTCACAGCATGATTTATTTACAGACGATGGTTCAATCGTATCAAAGGGCGTGCGTGATTCAGACATGATTAATATTTTGTGACTGGCAAGCAAATCATGTATTCTAGTGGTGAATTTGGAAGCTTTGGGAGATTTGTTCGATGCAGACTATGAATGCAAAATAGGCTGTGGAAACCTTGAATCTGAAAATTTGGCTTTAACTTGAGCATTACCGTTAGCAGTTGGAGAGTTTGAGACGAATTTTCACATCCGATGAGACGAACTGATCAGTTCCTGACTTGAAAAGCGTTACAACACTGATTAGTTATTGATCAGTTCGCTGATCAGCCCGGATCGCTCTGTTCAGTTAACTGATCAGTAACTGATTTCAATCTTAGTCTTTTCTGATCGGGTGAACTTTAGCGACGGTCAATTGAAAGCTAAAGTTGCAATCTTCTGATTGACTAGGAGTAGGATTCACGATGGCATGTAGTGGTGACGAGCAAAATGAGATAAAAATGATGAAAAGTGTAACAAAGTTGCCCCATTTGACGGTACTATTACATTACAGGTATCTTATTTATTTTGAATTTCTTTATTAGTTTTGACAATCCACCCAGAGGTGTGCCAATAATATTGCAAGAACAAACCCCTTTTTATAATTTTCTAAAAAGCACCCGTTTTGGATTTCTGAATTGTACATTTTTTTCAAAAGGACAGCTCACTCAGAATTCAGAGGATATATTTTCAAACATTACACCTCACAGAGGTATAATGTTGGAAAATATAGCCTCAGGCCCTGTCCTTGACCAAGAAAGAGCTTTGATATTCTTCAGCAGCGAATTGAAGTAAATCTAAACATCCTGCTCATAATTGCATAGCTATGACTATTCCCGGTAGCTAGCTGGTGAAGATCCCAACATTGCAAAAGTGGATTTCCGTGGATGATTTCGAGATTTTGCACAGTTATGCATCCCAGCAGTACGGATGTGCGCCTGGAGCTCATTTTTTGAAACATGGAATAGTTTTACTTTGAATAATTTCACGGTCAATGACGTAAAGTTGCCCTTCGACACTTCGTTCAGCAGTATCGTGAGGTAGGGTGACTTAGGATACTTTTTTTTCTGCTTCAACTTTCCACTAGTTGATCTTGGAGCATTTTCAACAGCTCACTTAGAAGATTCAGTGTAGAGTTTTCAAAGGAGCTATTACAAGATGCTCTAGGATATACTTGTCTCGAAAGTCAGCCAAAAAAAGTGTCTAAAGTTAACCCACTTTATCTAGAAATTTCATACTACAATATTTCCTCATTTCGTACCTCATTTTACGGAATTCCAATGACCTGATATTTTTCTGATCTCTGGTCATCTCCGTAGTGAACATCCCAAGTCTGTATGCAGTATATGCACACAAGAGAGGAAAGTTTTCTGCGCGACTGATATTTTAATTCAATTAACGTTATGATTCTTCCAACAGCTTGCTCAAAAATTCAAAATTGGCGACAAGCTTGGATTCCAAACCAAAATCAGAAATCAGAGGAATGCAAAACACAGTGAGCTGAAAGCTCGTGTAAAAGAAGCTTTTGAGGTAACCAAGAAAAATTATTTGGTATCTCAGGACCAAGTAGTCTTGTCATCCCGTGACCGTGACTCTGAAAAGGATGAAAATGTTACGGCAATGAAGCCTCTTTCATATGCTGAAATGGTTTCCTCGAAATTCAAGGTGAAGACTCCACATGATGGTATTCACCAACAAATAGAATATGGTTTTGCGAAGATAGAATGTCCAGAAAATGATGAAGCATTTGAGGTAATCAAGGAAAATCCTCCAATATCTCAGAACTTTGTAGCCTTGTCATCCGGCAACCGTGACTTTGACAAGGATGAAAATGTTACGGAAATGCAACCTCTTTCATACGCTGAAATGGTTTCTTCGAAATCCAAGGTAAAGACTCAACATAATGGTATTCACCAAAAAGTGGAATATGGTTTTGTGAAGATGGATTGTCCAAAAAATGATGAAGCATTTGAAAAAATCAAGGAAAATCTTTCGGTATCTCGGAACCCTGTAGACTTGCCATCCGCTAACCGTGACTTTGACAAGGATGAAAATGTGACGAAAATAAAGCCCCTTTCATATGCTGAAATGGTTTCCTCGAAATCTAAGGTAAAGACTCCGCATGATAGTATTTCCCATCAAATAGAACATAGTTTTGTGGAAACAGATTGTCCAGAAAATGGTAAGGCATTTGAGGTAGACAAGGAAAATATTTCGGTATCTCGGAACCATGTAACAGTGTCAATCGATAACCGTGAGTCTGGGAATAATGAAAATGTTACCAAAGTCAAGCCTCTTTCATATTCTGAAATTGTTTCACCGAATTCCAAAGTAAGGACTCCGCATGATGGTATTCCCCAACGAATAGAATCTAATATTTCGACGGCAGGTTGTCCAGAGAATGCTTCCCAAAGTACGGAGGGTAGTGGTCCATCACATGTAATCACAAAAGATAAGTTTGAGATCATTGAGTGCGGAGGCGGAGGAAACTGTTTATTCATGTGCGCCTCTGTTCACTGTGATGAGACGCCAGAGAATCACATGAAGTATCGACGAGGATGCGTAAAGTACTCTTGGGATCATTGGGAGGTAGAGGTTTATAAGTTATTGGATTCTATGGAAAATGATGATCCTGAAAAGGTGAAATGTGACAGTGATAAGATGGATTATCAAAAGCGGTACAAAGAATTGATGGGTAAATTGGGAACTTATGGTACCGATTATGAGTTGAGTGTATTGGTTCTTCTCTATAACCTTGATATCTCTGTTTACCGAGACGTTCATGGGACAGGGGATGTTATCAAACTTTTGGGTCCTGGCAACATGCAGTCACCGTCACATCTCAATTTGGTTTTTTCGGGACACCCACGAAGTGGCCATTGGCGAATATTACGTTTTCACCCGGACAACCAAAACCAGTGTATTCATAGCAAAGAGTCCGACCCGATAGTAGATCGTGATTTTAATAGAGACAGAGGCTCAAGTGGTGATATCATCGATAAGATTACTAATTCGGTTAGAGTTCCAGTCAACGAATCAACGGATTCTACATTAGATAGCCAGCTCATTAACTCGGCTGAAATTGCAGGGAATGGATTATCGGATTTTCATTTAGATCGTGAGGTTACTAACTCGGTTCAAATTCCGGCCAATCACATATCAGATTCTCTATTAGACCATGAGATTGTCAACTCGGAAGAGATTTTGGCTGATGAACCTTTGAATTATCAGCTAGATCCTCATGTATCAGAAGAAAAGTCCGAAGATTTCGAGGCCTTGGCATGTTTGGAAAACATCCACGGCCAACCGAGCGCATCGCACTCGCGCCCAGGAAGTGAATTAGCGAGGGGTTGTAATCAGAATTTTCGATCGATTATGTTGAACTCTAATGCGTCTACTATGAGTTCTGAATTCACCAAGGGTATCAACTCTCGTGAATCAAAATTCAATGATTCTTCAACAACAATAAGCGACAGAGCTACTCCTCCGAAAAAAAAGAGTGGCAAAGTTGTAAATACAAGAGAGGCCGAAATTTCGAAAAGAAGTGCCACTTCAAATGAGGCTATAAGTGTAGTGAAAAATTCTAGAGAGTCGAGCGGTACGGTTGCAGATGCCAAGGCGCCTACTCTATCGAAACGAGATTTGTGTTCAGGTGTGAATGTTGCGATGAGCAGCCCCTCAGCCCTCGCAACCGGATAGGCATCGGTGCGCTCGCGCAGACGTGTAAGAGCCACAGGCGCCGATTGCCCCCGGTCAGCGCACACTCGAGCCGCCGCACCGCAAGTACACGCGCATATAAGCCGTGATCGGCGACGGTTTTCTTCAGTCCATCTCGCGCAGCGGACTCGCGGGCCTCTCCCGCTCCCACGAGCTCTGGGGCTGGAGATGACTCGTGTGTCCAAACGCAGACCACTCCTCGCCGTCCTCGGGAGCTCCGGGGATGGTGAGCCGCCGGCGGGCCGTCTGTGGGAGCTACAGCAGTCGGTCCAATGGCGGAACCCGTCCGTACCGCGGGCGCGTCCCCTCGCGCCACCGTCGACCGGACACCCTACTACGGCTACCTGGGAGCTCCAGGAGCCGCAGTA
>JAPYYZ010008506.1:0-12327 GCA_030522705.1 Eretmocerus eremicus
GTCTCCAGAGAAAAGTTGTGAGAGGAATAAAGGAGTGATGAAAAATCGGTGAGAAACGAAGAAGTGCTACGCAAAGCTTATCGAAGACGACCCTATGTTTACTAGGAGTTTGAATATAAAACACTGATTTATAGTATTTTTCGATAAGAGTGCGGAGTCATCGGTTTCCGCATTCCGAGTGAGGCGATGAGGGTCTAAATTACCACGAGGAAACGGACACCGTTCCGCGCAAGTATCGAATTCTATTTTTTGATATACTGTGCAGAAAAGAAAGTCGAAAGCCCGTGCTTAAAGTCAACTTTTACTCACAGTATATCGGAAAAACATTTCGTTACAATAGAACCTGGTTAACCGGTCCCTTCAGAGAACCTGGCTATCTCGAATTTTTTTAATGTCAACTTGAATTTTTTCGAGCGCTGGTTTGTAACATTCAGCCTCTATAAGTCGAATCTGAGCGTCGGTTTGCGGCAAAAACCTCTGAACTCGAAGATTACCGATTTTCTTATTCCGAATTAATTATAAAAAACACTTATAAATACGGAACTTGTATGATTCAATGACATACATTTGACCGATGGCTCAGTTATTAATTATTTTTTACCACCCTAACCTCAAAATCGAACATTTCTCCCCTTTTTGTGGCTCTCGCGGTGAAAGATATCACATCTTTCCGGCGGAAGAGCTCGTCCGGGCCCTTAGAAGATGTCTCCCTCGCTGCGCTCGGTCGACAACACGTCCTAGGGCCCGAACTCGCCTTCCGCCTTCACTGATGATGTAATCTACTATTTTCTCTCAGATGCAGTATAATTGCGATTTAAGACTGTTGCGAAGAGAGAAGGGGATGGGGATTGTACCAGGCTGATGAATTTTAGACAAGGCCGATAATCGAACTCGTTATAATGCTTTTAAAAATAATCTTTATAACTGCAAGAAGTTGTCGAAGCCTGTTCAACTCCTTACAGTACTTTTTGACCTCAACCGTGACCTTGCTTCATCGCTGAACTAAGGTTGGAAGATAACTAGCCTGCGCTTTTACTGGTTTGGAATGCACATGAACTCGTCTGGTCTGTAAATGGTCTATGAAGCAGGTTTCCAAATTTGGCTTGAAGAGGGTAAGCTTTCTTGCGGTTCCCGCTATAATGGGACCGAAGTGCCGAGAGAAGCGAGAGTGTACAAGTAGAAGTCATTCTACTCGCCTTCAGTTGCGGCAACTTGAGTGCAAGGTATAACATTTGCATGACGTTTGCAACTGAGAAAATCTTTTATTTTGCGGATCGCCAATTGACATTTGGATTTCTTCATGGTGAATTTTTTCCTGCCTTCTAAAAAGTAACTAATCTCATATTCATTTATGACAGAATGTCTACATAGTAGAGATGTAGAATAACGTATGTCAGCCTTCTGAATAAAAATGAATTCTTAAACAAACGAAAAATGGAAACAAAAAAAAAATTATATCGAGCTAGCAACAATCGTTCTGGATCGGTCCAAACCAATTTGGGTTTCTAACATGACAAACCATAAAAAAATCCGCGGGAAGGAAGGGGGCTGCGTGTTCTTGAGATTAGCGTGCACGTATAGTCAAGTTGGGTACACTTACCTTACATTGTTAATGATAGCAAAGTTGTCAAGAGAATTAACTTGGTTGATACCAAGTTACTATTATTTGTGGAGGAACTTCAAATATTCGAATCGAAGGATGTTAACTCACAGATATGACATTACTCGTTCTCAATAAGTAAAGAACAAATAAGTCACTTTGGAAATCTTATATCTGCTCATTGGTCCCTCAGATCGAATCTCTCCCAATCGGAATTCTCTTTGGGTAGTAATGCAATGTCTTTTTTCTCGAAATACATCTATTGGCAAAGATGAAAATTGAGATAATGTGACATTGTACCTTTCTGGTCCGGAAAATTTTCGGGCTCTTCAGAATGGTATAAATTCGTAGTTTCTCGCCTTTTTACGGACCAGAACATTGTGAGTTCGTAGTTTTCCGCTTTTCTATGGTCCAGAATGGTATAAATGCACAGTTTCTCGCCTTTTTTATGGAACAGAACGGTGTAAGTACACTGTTTGAAAAATGATGGATTTATATACCGTTCTGCTATAAAAAAAAAGCAAAAATCCTACATGCCAGAGGGGTAAGAGTCCACTTTTTTATTGCAAAATAACGTGTGAAAAACACGAACAAATGGAAATTGTTATCAAATATAGATGAAATGACATAGAAACTCACTATCTTGATAACTCGTATAGCTCAAATTTGCTCATAAACGTTAAATAAATTGTGGGTTAATAAATAAATTGTGGATTGGTGAAAAGAGTGTGTTTGATGAAAAAAGTATTCTTCCATAAACTGGCAAAAATGTAATTACATCGTTTTGGTCCGGAGCCGTTCAATTAAGAAAGCTGGAAATGATTTCTTCGGACAATTTTCCAAGACAATATTTTCGAACACCAGACACTTGGAAGAGACGAATATTTCTCCACAGCTCAACCACTTTTTCTTCAAATCAATTTTAGAATATGCTATTTTTCTTCGTCATTTATATTTCAGCATGTAACATTTAAAATAAATGAATGAGTGCAGTTTGTGAACCATGGGACATGACCACTCGTAGATGAAATTGTGTTTAC
Organism: Eretmocerus eremicus; assembly: GCA_030522705.1. NCBI lineage: Eukaryota > Metazoa > Arthropoda > Insecta > Hymenoptera > Aphelinidae > Eretmocerus > Eretmocerus eremicus. Next base: position 2,641 of record JAPYYZ010008506.1, read on the forward strand.
CTGCCTCGTACTATGGCAGTGGCCCTTATTGAGGATTCCAAATGCTTGCAAAGGGAGAAATGTTCAATGAAAATCTGAGATCTGCGCAGGATTCCATCTCGGGGAGAAGCACAAGAGGCCGAATTCCGTGCTAGAAAGTCCTACATTCTTTTCCAGATTGCAATACTTATTTGCAACTAACCAGATTGAAATTCTTGATTGTTATCATTCATTATAATCCTAGTTTTCGAAAAAAATCACAGCACACACGGTGCACTGATCAGAATGGTATATGATACATCAGACGGGCTATATCGTTCAAGGAAAAATCACCCTTATGGTGAATCTGGATTTCTCGCGTGCCGTGGATATGGTAAATATTTCTCTATTTCTGAAGAAACTAAGATCATATGTGTTCCGAGACAGTTTGTAACTGGATCAGGTTATATTTGACTGATGTAACCCAGATTGTTCGTCATCCTGGTGGATCTCATTTCACCTCATTGATTCGCCATTCTGAAATTCCTCAATAGTAGAAATACTGTTACATGTTGGCAAGGAATGAAGTATTCCTTGACCATTTTATGGCCACAAACTAGAAATTGGCTAATTTTTGATCTATTTTTAGCGGACATGTGACGGCGTTTCTACCAGAGAAGGTTCCAAAGCTGGTTCTTCGTTTCACTCATGCTGCGTTGTTTTCTCACTCACAACTTTTTTGCGTTGAACTAGATTCATTTGAACGACTATAATATGGCCAAAATTTGGAGACTTTCAGTATGATGAAAATGGTTTCAAATTCTTATGGATACAGTGAGCTACTATCAGGTACTTACGTCTGCGTGGTGCTTAATGGTCAGTATTTCACAGGATCATTGCGCGTGATGTGTTTATCTGTACATCATCTCTTTGAGAAGCTTCCTCTGGTATGGAAGGGTTGATTCTCGATGATACCTCCAAACTCGATGAAACTCCGTAATTACACTGTACAAAATTGGTTGACTTTCAACCAAAATTTCAACCACTGGTTGAATAAGAAATTCAACCAGTTGGTTGTATATAAATTCAACGAGTTGGTTGAATATAAATTCAACAAGATGGTTGACTTCTGTGTCCAACCAGGAGTTGAAACAAAAACTTCAACCAGGTGGTTGAGGTTTTTTCCAAAAATTTTTTACAGTGTAGTTTAATCGGGCCTTGAAGGAGACCATGGTAAGTTTTTGCGCCTCCAAAAATTGTTGTTCAGGAGGCAACGGTCATGAAAATTCGAATTTTTGTCTTATTCCTGAGCTGTTCGTGACATATGGTGGATTGTCTGGTAAAATTAATTATTTTTGGTAGAAAGAAGTTACCCGGGCTCTTTAAAAAAACTGCTTAGTGCTTTCTAGGTGTATTGATAAGATTATGAGAAAAGTTCCGTCAAAAACTTGCTGTTACAACCCTGTTAATTTCAGAAAAATCGAGTTTTCTCCACAAACTTACATGTTAGAGTGGCCAAAATAGGCACACTGGTAACTTCCGTGCGAGGTACCCTAGCTTCTCAAAAATTTGCAAATGACTTTTTCTCGTCGAAATGAGCAAGTGTACAGAGTTTCATTGAAAACTCGCTGTTGATTCTCTACCAGAAGAACTCCCTCAACATGATGAAATGTTGGATGAAAGATGGAACACCTAATTGGTTCACCGTTTGATACACGTAATAAGAAAATCGGTGTGCGTACAGCATACGTACTATGATTAGAGCTTGCAAGAGGCGTGCAAATTCAAACTAACTCCCATCCGCATATATGGCACACGGCTATCTTTCGCACGTATCCATGAGCCTTTGTGATGAGATTCAATTATACTTTGTGCGCGATTGTTGTACTAAGGTATACTTTGACAATACATCGCAAACATCAATTTGCGATGCGATGCGGAGGCGCCGTCGTGTACATGCAGCTTGTGCACACGCACGCCATGACGCGCGATGCACGGTTAGCGAGCCTATAATTAAACGGCGCACATCTTGATGCAGCAAGTCGCTGCGGCACACACGTGTATCGGCATACGTATCCGAGCACTGGCGAGGAGAGCGTGCATTTTTCAAAAGCCGCTAATGTGAGAATTTATCGCCCGAGCGCTACTGTTCGTGCGACTCGCGGCACCGACATGCACGAGAGCTTCATCATATATACCGAGGATAACGTATTGCACACATACGCGCGAATCTCGTTATCCTTGGGACAGGTACACAGTATCATATCTGATGAACGGCACGAGCATCGGTGCAGCGTCGCAGGGTGGAACGAGGCGACGGCGGCAATTCATATAAATCAATTAAGCCCGTCGCGTCGCCGCCGCCATCGCTGGCCATGGGAGTGTACACCCGAGGAGAGCCCGCGACTCTCCTCCTCGAGTGAGTCATTGAAATGCGCGAACGCACGCTATAATAATGGTCCGAGCCATTATAATTCCATTAAAGATAAACAGCGCGGCGTCGGTGGCTGTCTCCGTCGTGCGTCCGTCTCGCCGAGGGGGCCCGCTCGCGAATATGCATATCGGGCGGCCCGACGGAGGCCCTCGCCCGCAGAGGTAATCGTGGCACGTATAGGAAGCGCTGGCGGCGCTGCGATGAGGATAAAAAATGGGTGGTGCGCCGCATCGCGCGGAGCGGAGCCCGGGACCGGGAGGAGGCGGACGAGCGGAAGAGGAGGTGGCGGCGGAGGAGGAGGCAAAGAGGGATCGCGGCGGAGGTGGCGGGCCCTCAGTGGCTGCCTCGGCGAGGGACGCGCGGCCGCCCGGGCATACCTATCCTCCGCCGCGGTGGGCGTGGCGCAGGTGCGCGTGGGTGGGAGGGCGTGGCCGGGCCGGGGCTCCGATTGGAGGGGCCGACGCGGGGACTGCCTCCGGCCGCTCGGAGTGCCGCTCTCCGCCGCGACGTGCACCGCCGCCCGAGCGAGGGCCGCGAGCGCGCCGGTGCACGGGCTCGAGAGCGATGCGCCATATAGCTACCGCGAGCGCCGCCGCCGCCGAGACTCGCAAAAACGATATCGCATCTCCAGGGCGCGCGCCCGAGCCGGTCGCGGCGGCAGCCGCGCGCGGCAAAAAGCTGCCAGGTGGCATTACTCCGGGCTCGCGAACCAGGGTTACCCGGCGCGGCCCTCCCTCTCCCGCCCCCTGGCTATGCGCGGCGTGCGTTGCGACCGGGCCTCTCTACTGTACGCGTCGAGGTATAGCCGCACGACGCGGTGACGCGTGAGCGAGCGCGGTAGCTGTCAGCCGCGCGTACGCGCCGGTGTGGTTGGCCCTCCTCCCGCGCCGCACTCTCTTCTTCCTCCTGGCGCGTATGTGGAGATGCAGTGCTAGACGTCTGCCGCGAATTATATTTTCAATTTTCGCAGAAATTCGCGGGTCGCATTGAATTCACCTGGAATGGTCCGCCTAGGTCATTCACTCGGAGCGTATATATGTAAGGCACGGCAGGAGACGATTGCGGCGCAGCGCGAGCGCGCGGATAATTTTTATGATCGTCTTGTTACGCTTCGCGAATTATTACTGAGTCATCATCGGTCGGACGGCGCGAGGGGTTAGCCCCTCCCGGAGACGCTTATGGATTTCACACTTGTACTTGCCCCGCTCATGCCGGATGACGCTGTTGTTCCAGACGATTATAATACCTCGCCTAAGAATCGCTCATTCACTTTTTTCACCCGCGTCTATACGATCCCAGACTCTCTTCGATATGCATGAACCTTTATTCGTGTTTTTCTCGATTTTCATGCTACTGAATCACTGTATAGTTCGCCGTTCTCTCGATGACATTGACAAGGGGAGTACCGACCTCGCGAGTCACAGGTTTTGACCAAAATTTTGGGATTTTCTTGTTCCGTTGAAAGATCAAGGTATCCCCAAAGGGTTTGATCTCATATATAGGCATTCGGTTTTGAGGTACAGAAGCCTGTAACGAGGCCATGTTGAGCCGTTTTTCACTAATTCTTACCAGAATCTCTTCTGCAGCTCACTGCTTTCTTTTCTCCAACCAACTTCCTTTCATTGTACCTGTTGAACTTCCTCTCATCTAGCAGAGCCTAAAACACCCAAATACAAAGGAATAGTTATATGGGCAAATCACTAAATTCGTGCCATTTTCTCGAGAAAAAAATTTTTTTCTTCAAAATGGAGGCTCACTGTGCTCAAGCACATAATTCCACGTTGATGAGCTCAGAGAATGAAGAGATGGTCGCATTACTCATTTTCTAACCTTGCCGTGAGGGTGGTGAACCAAGAACACAGTAAAAAAATTTACATTTCTCAAAAACTCTATTTTTATCTCAATTTACAGCCCCATAAGTGTGTTCCATCTTTATCTGTGTGATTGTAGTTGTTCATGTGAGTTGTGTATATGTTTCTGTGCATTAACAGTACTGTACAGATCGAAATGATTTTTTCTTTTTCGAAAAGTAAAACAAAATCCTAAAGATTCAACAAAATAGTACAACGAATAGGGATCAGAATTCATTCAACATCACATGTATAATTTCCAAAATTTTGCCGGTTCATATCCATTTCTTCGAAGATTCTTTTCTGTATTTCGTCAAATCCTAATACTTTGATTCTGCTACTTTCTGGAGTTCTTGGTACTCTTTCCTCGACAAACCGGCCCATAGTCACTTGTCCAGCCTGTTCCACAGGGGGAGAGTCCAATTCCCCGTAACTCCAACGATTAGGATGGAAAAAGAAGTGGATGCACGGTTGATCATAGATCCTATTGTAAAGACAATAGAAATCTGATATCGAACTCAAATTTGTTGCATTCGGATTCAACTTCGATCAAATGACTTGGAAAATCGTTGAAGTGTTTGGCACTGTCTTTTTTGGGAGATTGAATTTCGAATCCATCTCTTGAATTTCTGACTTCGTTATGCAATACGCTTTGATTTTCTGATTATCGGTTGAGTTGATGATGTTCACATAAGATTCGGCACCCATTTCCGCATTCTCTGAGCTTATCCACGCCGGACCCTGTGCTTGAGCACAGTGTGCCCCCATTTTGAAAAAAAAAATTTTTTCGAGAAAATAGCTCGAATTTTAGATGCCCCCCACCCTTCCTCCACACACACGCCAGATTTTCCATGTTTGATGGGAAAGCCCATGGAGAGACGTGACTGTGTGACACTGTAAAAAATTTTTGGAAAAAACTTCAACCAACTGGTTGAAGTTTTTATTTCAACTCATGGTTGAATTCTTGGTTGGAAGTCAACAAATTTTCTTATATAAGCTTGCAGGTTGTTTGTTGAGAGCCTATGGCTGAGTCTTCATTAGTCCGGGTGCCAGGGGGGTCTGAGTATGCAATCGGATGTCCAGAAGGTTTGAAGACGTATCCCCATGTCTTTTGAGGCGCTGAATCGATTTCGCGATGAATCGATTTCGCGATGTCGCTTGCCCGTAAACCCCGCCGTTTGTTTGTTATTAACAATTTTTATTGCAAAATTATGGTTTTTTCCTAATATCTCGGGAAATATGCTACTTAAAAGTCCTTCCTCTACCTTCGGTTTTCCGACCGTTCCAAGTCCGGAGGCTCTTCTCCATGAATTATATTCGTTGATTCTATTAAGAAAGGGGATTTGTATTCGGAATATGATGATTCAACCATCTGCCTCGGTGAAGGTAAGCCATTATGAACAAAAATCTCCCAAATCCTCGACAACGATGAAAACTAGGTCCGAGGGCTACCCACATCCCGAGGAGTCATCCGAACTAGCATCGGAAAATTCAACCACCTCGTTTAAATTCAACCACCTGGTTGAAATTCAACCAGGTGGTTGAATTTTTTATTCAACCAGTGGTTGGATTTTTGGTTGAAATTCAACCAATTCTTTACAGTGGATAATACATTATTTGAGCTAGCTAGAGTATACACGTTGGATATAATGTATTTTCTCAGGCGGTGCATTGCTCGTAGAATAAAGCAATAAGATCGGTGACTTGAGGGAGTATGTGCCATGATCCGAAGTACCTGTCACAAAATTATTCAGTCGATTTCCGATGGTATTGCTCATGTGCCTTACAAAAAACTGGGCATTTAGATCGAGTTTCGCGGAGACTTGTTTCATTATTGTTTTTCTTATCATTTCAAAAGGGTATGAAGCACGCTACCCGTAGAGCAGTGTATTTGAAGCTTTTTTCAGATAGAATAAGATGCTATTTTCAGACAAATAGTTTTCCGAAGACCGTGATTATGTTGATAGTTAAAAAAGAAAGATGATGAATCAAAGAAAATATTTGTACGCGCCAAGGTTGCATTGACAGGCACACTCTTGGGTAGAAATTTTATGATCAATCAACTTGTTATGAAGTTTTCATTCAATTTTTAGACCGATTGAGTAATAGCCGCCAAAGCTATGGGCTTAAGCCGTACGACGACTCGCCTTGAGCTGCAAGCAAAAAGTCGATTTTTCCCTCGTAATTCGTACCAGGTCCATGGCTTGAACAAAAATTTGGCCCCACTAAATGACAGGGACTAACTCAGAATAATACAAATTTGATTATAGAATTTCATGGGGTGTGAAATATAAGCCCTGGTTATTTCCACATCGTCCGAAAAACCAGCTACACAAAGCGGACCGAATTTTGAGAATATATCCCATGATAAGATACTCGCGGAACATGAAAAATCTAGACACACCACAACGCCATCACCGACACTTCCACTGAATGAATCCTTCTCATGTTCATTGTGTTCATGTTCAACCCAATTCATGCTCTCTTGTAGATCATGAAGAGCACTGGCAACACAAAAGATTGATTGTGGCTTGTATTTTTGCACCTATGGAGCGCACCGAGGATGGATCTTTGCTCATTTGCCGATTACATGAAGAATGACCTACACGAACATTTCATATTAATTTGTATCATATCTCTTTTATACCTTTTCAAACTCATTTGAGAGTACAGGAGGAGTGCGAATTCATCCATACTTTTACATTGTTTCACAAAGCAAGAGTTAGTTATCACCCATCGTCCAGTCACTGAACAAGCCACGCGCATTCATGTAATATGTCTCCCACGATCAGATCAATCCTCGAATATTTTCTGGAATTTCCTTTACAGTTTTCAGAGTTCACTCTCGGCTAGGAGGTCACATATTCATTTCACCAACCAATGCAGGGGAGTCTTCTGACAGCAGGTACTCTTCGCCATTCTCACACATCTCAAATCTTCAGAGTCAGTTGGGAGATTGATCTCTGTGATACATAAATGCCTGTACAAATCGTAAGTGCTCACTCGTGTAACGAGTAGTGGATCCTTTGCTACCGTCCACCTATGTGATCTTGGTACACCAGGATTGTGGGAGGTACTGTAATCTAGATGGAAAACATTGAAACTGTATAGTATAGGCCTGTATGAAAAATACGTGAAGGAACGTTACCGTAATTCTAGACTATCCACAATATATGAAGTCTGAAGTACGTTGAAATTTTATAAAATCTATCAAGATTTGCTTTGTTATAATGAAATTTTCAGGATTCTGATTTTTATTTCGATTTTATTGTTACGGCAATGATGCACAAAGCATTGATTTATATAAAATTAGAAATTGTTGGGAGTTAATATACTATAGCTGCCACTACGTGCGAAAACTGAACTAATGTTATCACTATGTAGAGGGCTATTAAGCCTGTTTATCCATAAAATAAAATAAAATAAGGTGGAATCCCATTTTCCCGATATATTGGGCTTATATGCTCCTATTTTTGCTGGCCAGGGGCGAATCGCAAGGCAGCATTTTTGCATCTGCGAGTTGAGCACAGAATTCTGTAGATAGATCAAGAAATAGGCCTACGCAGTAATCAAAGTAAAGAAATACCTGAGATTTGATCAGAATAGGATTCCCATGGCAAGCAATCCGCGCGTTTCCGGAGTCTGGATAGTGCTGCAATGCATTTTTTTGATATCACACTACATTTACTTGATATCGACAATGAACTGTCAAGAGGAACTCCTAGGATTTTCTCTGAGTCGCTGTAAGGGATTGGCACTTTATCGAGCGAGAGGATGACAGGTGGAGATTTTTTACGAACCTTGCTCATGAATTTTTCTGATCCAAACCAGCACGCGACGGTCTTTCCGGTATTTTTCTGCATAAATGTGGTGAGAAGAGTACTTAAGGGCCGAGGGTGCATCGTTTACGTCAATACTAAAAAAGGTGGTCCATTTAAGCTACCTCATGGAACTCTTCGACTCTGAAATACCGGGGAAGATATGAAGCCATTTCGGGAAACTGTGACTTGAGAGCGACCAGACAGAAAGAAGTGAACCCACTTACAAGCCATATCGAAGAAATTGGAATAACTGACTTTATGACTGTGAGAATTGTGATATTGAGTATATCGGAGGCCCTCGAGAAATTCAGGTGGTTCACTCGGCACGGCAGAGAGGGACATTGTATGTGTGCGAGAGAGACAGGTTCCACCCCTGCTATTGTAAAAGCTATATCTCCAGAATGGATTAATCAATCTGGATGAAAATTCACGAGCATGCCTCTCAAGGCAAATTCTCGGCCCTGGTATCACTTTCGTCGGATTTTGAACGAATTTGTTGAACACCATTTAAACAAATTGCAGTATCTCCTGAACAAGACACACAATTTACATGAAATTTTGCAGAGTTGTTTGTTTTACAAAGTTTAACAAGCATACATTTTTCCAGATTTTACTACTAATTTTTTTTTGTGGATATTTGAAGATGGAGGTCAAATACCTCTCGTCCATGCTTCCTCGTGTTGATTTCAAAATTTCGATGGTTAATAACCTGATTCACAGACACGCAAAAATTCTGAAAAAATTGGATAATTCCTAAAATGGCAAATACTTCAAGTGTGCAAAGTTTCAGAAGATTCTGTTTATATTTTTTTCGAGTGAACCACCTTGATCTCAACTAACGATACAATCTCGTTGTTATCAATACCTTCCCTGGTATCATCAGATATCTTGAGCAGAGTTGTTAGAGTGCCTTGGCCCTTTCTAAAATCGGATTTGAAAATATCTATTGGGTCAATTTAAGGACATATTTCGAAATTTGTTTCGGAATAACATCCTTAAGTATCATCCACTAAGCGGATTAAATAACACTCAGGATACTGATAGCTAGGATGATCATTCTAAAGACCTGCACCAACACGAAAGTTATACCGACACCTCCCTCTATCGATTACTTATTATTTGCGTCCAGAAACAGCATTGGGAGAAGACTCGAAGATTGCCGGGATCGAATCTCGAGATTTTGGGACAAGATCGACTCCAGCAATCTTCGAGTCTTCTGCTAATGCTGTTTCTGGGCTCAAATGATAGGTGATCAATAGAGGGATGTATCGTTATAACTGTCGTATTGGTACAGGTCAATTAGAATGATCATCAGACCTACAGGCGATGAGAAGATTATCTAATTTATCCTTTTTTGGACTTCAAATTTGACTCCCAAATACCGCCTTAATCGAAGTTACCAGTGACATCGTGTAGTTCTATCGAAAACGAAGTGAATTCCGTTTAAATCATGTCAATCAGACGAAAATTCGAGCGGCGACGGGTTTTGCCCAAAGTCACTTTTCTCGCCCCACTGTGGGGCGCGGCAAGTCCAAATCTTCCAATTCAGAGCGAGCGGAGACTTTGTATTCCCGCGCTCTGAAGCGTAAAAGTAACATAAGCATCTAGCTCACATGAGTGCTTT
>JAPYYZ010008512.1:0-14714 GCA_030522705.1 Eretmocerus eremicus
AGCTCGTGTAAATGTCAACCGTAAAAATTTTGAATTAGGCTCCTGCCTTACAGTCATGTGTTTGAATCAAAGGCATTTTGGTTCAATCATCCTTGATTCGTTATCTAAATACAAGAGTCACAAAACACTCTTTCCTCTTCCATTAGCAATCACAAAGAATCATTCATATTTTTGACAAAGGTTACAAGAAATTGACAGGGATTCCCGACTATATTTGAGATTGGAATTCAAATTTTACGTGGATTCAAGGGTAGAATTCTACAAGAAATTTTGGGATTTACCCTTGCACATTTCTCTTCGAAATTTCTAAACACATTTTACACGAAAGTCTCCATTCCACTCTTTAAAATCCACTATGAAAATCCACGGTAGTCACACCAATGGAATATAGAGAAATTCATAGGTTCTCGATGAACAGAAGTCTATGAGTTTCTTCGGGGATACCATTAGTAGGATCCACAGGACATTTTTGCACTCACTTACATGTAATCTACGGGTATGAATCTATGAGTTACCCACGCAAAGTTTGCATATAATTCCACTGGGGATTTTGATATTATCGACAACAGCACGAGATCTCTGCGGGAAAATTCAACAACACTTCCATTTACGATGAAATCCCTGTTACCTCCCTTATGAATTTTTGAGATCGTTTTTGGTGTCATGGTTTATTGCTCAGGACTTAAAAAACGAATTAATCTGATAATAGAAAGAATCAGTGGACTATTTAGTCCATAATCTTCATTCTACTCCTTGACTCCAGTCTTCCTATCTCAAAAACTTCCCGAGGATTTCAATCGCAAGCACAAAAGCTCGCAGACTCCACCGCTTGAAATTTCCCGTAGATCAACTATTCATGGAACAGTTTCTTTTTCAATTCGCATCCAAGTTGCCCTCATTATCGCGAGGCCACACCAGAGAATTCACCTCCCGATGAATAATTCATCAGAGCGAGTATCACCTTTCGGTCGTCGCCGTCGTCCAAAAAATTTGCCTACCGCATCACCGGCGAGCGATAAAACTTTTGAAAATCAATTTCCCGCCAAGCCGAAGCAACGCAACAGCGCGAGTGCGGATCAGCACGACGAATTTCGTCCGCGCGACCGCAATGCCGTCGCTCCGTCGCCGAGAGCGACGCGACTAACAATTGCGCTGACCAACTACACCACGCGGAAAATCTCGTTATCCGGCCCGTCCCTCTCACTTCACACGCGATACCAACGCGAACAATTCGGTGCTTCATTCCCAACTCTCCGAATCTCGCTGGCCCGGAAAATATTTTCGTCCTCGCGAAAATAATTTCTCGGCTGTCTCCCTCTATCTCTCCATCTCGAAAGAGAGAGCGAAAGATCCTTCCGGAAAAACTCGTTTTCTACACTCACGCGAATTCAATTTGCTCAATTACAAGCCAATTTCGGGAATCTCGGAGCGCCGGATAAGCTCAACTACCGTGTCTCGAATTCGTGCTGGCTCAACTTTGGGCGGCCTCCATTCAGCAGTTGCACAGCAGAGAGCACAATCCCTCGTGCCACGGCCAATCAAAGTTTCCATTTGGGGAGAGAGAGAGAGAGAGAGAGAGAGAGAGAGAGAGAGAGAGAGAGAGAGAGAGAGAGAGAGAGAGAGAGAGAGAGAGAGAGAGAGAGAGAGAGTTTATCGATTAAACTTTTCCGCTTAAGGCGTATACGCGTGTGGTATAGGGCGTAGGGATTATCGCGGCCCGCTGACTCTGACACATTGGTAATTAATGCTGTCCGACAAGAGAAAGAGCAAGCGAGTGTTTGAGATTCGCGTGGAATAGACGACATTTAACGCGGATGTACAGCCGCTTTGGTCGGAATTGTTGGCCCTTAACGAGATTGGCAAACGCCATTCGAACAACTAGTTAGAGAGAGAGAGAGAGAGAGAGAGAGAGAGAGAGAGAGAGAGAGAGAGAGAGAGAGAGAGAGAGAGAGAGAGAGAGAGAGAGAGAGAGAGAGAGAGTTGTGAATTTTCGATGGAGAGTTCGGACGTGTAAGGGGAGCTGTTGCGCCCGTTAGTACTGGGCTGGGAAATGCGAAATTATTTACGCAAGGGCGTGCAGCTGATGGGGGGCTGAGTTCATTAGATGAATTTTCGAGCGAGCCAACATTATTCGCTAGCTGGAGACTAACTTTACTTTGTGGAATCGGCTACCCAATTTATCCCACCCGGACCTCGGATATTTAATTACTTCGGTTTTTGCTCATTACCTTGTTTAACCGATCGCGTGCTTCTTACGCTCGCTTATATACCCTCTAATTCTGCCGTATTGTGAGATTAGGCTGACTACTCGTATAATCTCTCATGAAGTCGTCGTTATACCAGCAAATGAGACTCGCCAATTGGATCTTTTTTTGTCTTATTGCTTTCGGATTCGTAACGTCAAACTTTGCGGTTCGCCTATGTTAGTTCCCTGATCTCGGGGAACTTTGCTAGCGAGAGCGTAATTTTTGCTGGTTCTACTGAAAAATTTTCCGCTCGAAAAGTTCCTGAGGGGACTATTTCATTGAGTATGCAAACTTGAATTGAGTGATACGACAGTTAATCGAGAGAAAAAAGTTCTAGTAGATTGTGGTGAAGAGAAGATTAAAGAAAAATGAGAGGGATAATGTGCGCGCTCAAAGAGACTGATCGAGTGGATGATGGCTTTCCGCTGGATTTTAAATACTCGTCCAATATTGACATTTCATTGTCGAAAAATTGGTGCGCAAACGAGGCCGAGAGAGCCGGAGAGCTGAGAAATGCTGATGGCGTCAGTCGCGCGGCGAACTCAAAACGCGTGCTCGTGCATCAGTCGCTGCGCATCCGCTAACAATCGGAATATTGCTGAGCAGATTGACGTGGCATGAAAATCATCCGAATAAACATGGAATTACTGTCTCGCTCACGTTTCGCCTGCTGGGAATAAGCGTAATTCTGACAATTGATCGGCAAGCTTACTGCAAGGTCAGCGTCTGTCTCTTTATTGTTGGAATTAACCCATCCAGAGTCCGCGGTCTCGCTTTTATACGTTGCCTCTATTTTCTCTCCCCGATTTCGAATGAACATCTAATTTTTCCTGCAAGGGTCATGGGATAATTTCGTACGACGAAGTATTTCAAAGGTCGCGAAAATGTCTAATAGAGCTGTCTGACCGAAGAAGTTCATTTTTCATACAAAATGGAGATTTGGGAGAAAATTTTATGTATCGTTCAACGATTGAAACTATGGATAATAGCCGATTCTTAGATCCTCGGATATTGTTGTGTGCTGCTCGTTGCTTTAAGAATTGTGTTTGAGCTGCTGATCAAATCTAGATAGAATTCTGTACTCCTGAAGAATTTGACTAAAAAACTTTACAAAAAAGTCACTTATTACTTCCATTTCCGCATTTATTTCGATAGAGATCTATCACATGCGCCCGAAAGTTATCTCGAGGTTTTGGATGTGACCACGAATCAATTGTTTCATTTGAATGAGAGAAATAGTAACTTACAGGAATACGTTTGTTTCAAGGAACTATCCGGCCTAGAATGCCTCTTTTGTGCTCACTATTCATCTTTTCTGAGCCCTGTTAGTTTTTTTACGGCAATTGTAGTTTTACACCAGCCGCTGATCATAGAAAATTCCTGAGTCTCGCGGCCTATCTGTAAGTGAATGACTGATCGTGCCAACACTCTGAATCTGAAATAGTGAAATGGCCACTATTTCAAAATGTAGTTCTCATCTCCACATTTGAAATAGTCGTATACCACGTGCAAAATATTGGATTGAAGACCCAGGAAAAAATCTAGCACTAATCTACATATGAATTAGTTGGTATACCACCTTGTATACCACTGTTTGAAAGTATGTAACACGCAACATCACACAACGATATCTGCTTTCATTCACAAAGCGAACGCTTGATTCTCTTTTTTACTCTTGGACCTTTGCAGGACTACTTTCTCCCAGAGTTTGTGCGAAAGAGAAGAGCGCGTGTCGCGCTTGCCGGGCTAGAATATAAGTCGTTGCGCGGTGTTGCATGTCTACCCGTGCGTTCAGGTAGATCGATCATCTTTATTTGGCTACTGTGAATCTGATTTATAACAAGCACGGAGTCACGATTTTCTGACAAGTTTAGAAGGCAATTGACTCCTATGCTTTTGAGTTGAGATCGAGGAACTTTTTGCTCAGAGACTGCAGGCAACGAGCCGAAATGCTCCCTTCGAATCTATAAATGTTCCTCATACGCGGTAATTTACATAATAAATAATGTTCACAGTACAAAAATCCTTCTATAGTCACAATGAATACTCTATCGGTACAGAACGAGAATTTGCAACATAGCCAATGGAAGGCAAATCGGCAAGCGAGTCGAGTATTTGGCAATTTTTCCATCCAAAGCTTTCTCGGGGTGACGAGTGCGCATGAAAGCCTAGTGCCAATCAATCAGTGGATTTGAATCGGCTCTCACAAAACTCGTCTATAGCACTCGGCACGCAAAACTCCCGGTGTGCAATTTGATATTGAGCAATGTAACCTTGCAATTCTTTTCGCAGCTCTTTCCTATCCAACACACCCTCGTCAAAACTCACGCGGACTGAAGCTCACTGCACTACTTAGCAAACCATCTCAAATTAGCCCAATTTATCTAAACTTTTGGCAGCTCACAGCGCCGGTACTCTTCAGCATGAACCCCGCGTTGCAAAAAGAAACACAAAGCAAAGTCGCGCCTCTACTCTTTGAAGAGAGTCAAAATATATACACTCGTTAGGCGCGATAACGAGCTATCGACCAATATACATACGCTCAAGTCGAACTCTAATTCATGTGGATTCATTACTCCTCACAAAAATGTATAATGGCACAGCGAAGGTCCATGGCTTGAAACTAATTCAAGCAATTGTGATATCGGCTCAGTCCGATAAGAGGCTATAGATCGTTGAGAACGATAGATGCGATTTGATTCATTCTAACTTATATGAGCCAGCCGGTTCATAAACATTTCTTGCCTCCAATCTCGAGCTACGAGCTTTTTGACCCAGGGCAGCCCTTGTCAATGGGCCGCGGCGTCAAGGCCAAAGGGAGAGTGAGGATGGATTCCGGGGCATTGCTGCGGATTCGTCCTCGCATTGTGAGGGCGGCAGAGCGCGGAGGCTTGCTGCAATGCGTTGGTATTATAGACGGCACGAGCCTCGATCGGCGGAGGAATTAATAGCCGCCCGTCCGCGCAGCGGCGCTTGATTTATACTCGGCGTGGCGAGCGGAATTGCTCTGTGCGTGCGACGGTATGCCGACAATTGCGAATGGCTGGAAGATGGAATGATTGCGTTTACCGATGGAATTCTGAGAGAAGTGAGTGAGATCTCGTGTTGTCATGAGTTTATTTGATCGATTGGGGTTGGGTACGGGGAAATGGGTTGAAGGGTCAGGTTCAATTTTGAGCATTAGGGGCATTTACGAACTACGTAGACGCGATTTGGTAATTTTTGACCCCCTTCGCTCTCTCCAAGGCTCGCCGTAGCTTTTGAGCCAGAATCGCCAGATAGATCGCCCTCCTCCTGAAAAACTACATGGCATTTTTCGAAAATCATGAAATTCTCAGCCAATCAGGATGATGTGTAAATTGAGAGATAAAACTGTAGCTAAAGTATTCATTTTTACGGAGTGTCTGCATCTTCAAGTGCTCAAAGAGGATATTCTCCGAATCATTCATGGTACGGATCCAATATTACACTGGTGAGTCTAAGTTGAAAACAAACGAGTCGGAATACTCTAATTCGTTTTTTTCGAGTCGAGACCCGAGTCTGCGTATAAAATGAGGGCCGTTATCATCTTTCCACTGCTTCCGTAGCTCACCGTAGTTTTGTAAGCAATTTTCGGGACCTTTTCCGAGAGAAACCTTTTTCTCCTTCTCTGGCAGCTGTCTGTGAATTGCCCCTTAGGTCTGGTGTTTGCGCAGAAACAACCAGTTTTCTATATAGACGGATGACGGGAAATGACAGTCTTTTTTCGGCCATAAAACCAATCAATTGAGGGCGGGAGTTGATCGAAACATGCCCAGATTCTTATTTCTCGAGTTTCTTTTGACGGTATACAATCATGAGCGATTTCTCTCTCATCACAAAAGTTAGGAACAGCCTATGTTCAACCATGAGTTACTTGAGAGAGATGGAATCGTTAACACAACTACAAGAAGCAACACGAAGAGAATTTCATCTAAATCATATTGAATCGGAATGCACAGCACGGCACAGCATATAATATGAAGCGAGTTGAGTTTTCATCCGTTCAGCAGCATTGGATACTTTTTGGAATGCCGGTTGGAATGAGAGTTTCGAATTATTTTAATAAAGCAATGTTCCAGAATTTGAAGTACGCATACAGATTCCAGTGAAGTTTCACATACTCTCTCATATTCAGCGGTAATATGAGCTCCATCCTCCTACACAGTCGATACCCCAATATAATTTCAGATAAACCACACGACTCGCTCCATCATTCATCGAAAATTCCGCCTAGTTAATTCAAACCCCACCATCGAAAAATAATCAGTCAGTCTCACCTTCTCGACCCAGCGCTCATCGAAAACCGATTTCACCCCCTACCAAGCGCCCACACCGATTGCGCCTCTCGCCATACACGAAACCCAGCGACGCGCGCGCAACCAGCCACGCGAGAAAATCTTCGTATCCGTATACCAAACCTCTACAATCTCCTCAACTATACCTCTATCTCGGTGACGATACACGTGCTCTCCTCCGTCGGAGCAGAAATAGTCGCGAAAACAACGACGACGCAGAGCAAAATGTTGAGCCATGTATACACGCGGAGCTTGCAAAGCTCTCGCGCTTGACCAACGATCCGGGCAGACTATCGGAGCGCGAGACGAGGAGAAAAAAAAACTCGGACCTCTTTTGGAAGAGGATTCGGCTCGATATAACGAGTCGCTCCATACAAGCTATACATCCGTATATACATCTTCGGAGCGATTGTCGCTCCAATGCTGGATAGGTGTCGTTTGCAAAGAGGCCCTTAGCACAGTCGTCCTCGAGTTAGCGCAAGTAAGCAGTCGCTCTTGCTGGATATCGATTGCGAGAGAGAGAGGGGGAGGGGAGGGAATAGCTTGGCAGGTATGTAACGCAAAGCCCTCGTCCGTTATTGCTTCCTCCGCGTGGGACGCTATAGCTCCGCGTTCTGCAGTACAGCTGAATGAGCGCGTACACAGCGTTCCGGAGCTCTGTGGGACAGTGGTGGCGAAATCCCGGCGCGATTCGATTAGCACGCAAATCCTGGCCGTCGTATAGCTCGCGCCGTATAACGACGGGAAGCCGCAGCGCGTGGACAGAGAGACACGAGAGTTACGATGATGAAAATGTGCGGCTCGGGGTTCCGCGTTACGATGGCAAAGCGTCACGGCGAGAATCGTGTCTTGATCATAGTCAAAGGCCCGTAACGGCTATGTATGAGCTCGATGGTGCCGGACCTGGTCAACTACCGCTTTTGCGATGCAGGATTATATTTTGGGTGGAGGTGTGTGTGTGTGTGTGTGTGTGTGAGCTGGCGCTGGGCGAGGTAGGACGAGGGCGAATTTCGGGGTGTCGGATTTTGCAGGCAGCTTTGATAGTGGAAAATTGAATTATACGCCGCGCCGCGGTGGAGAAGGCGAGCGGTGAGTTTGGCCCGGAATTACGTTTCTCGATTGTGTAGTCCGACGGAATATCGGGATTTTGATTGACTCGATTTGAAATTTCTCAATTGTTAGTGATGGAATTGTGAGCTTTCGAGGAGTGAGTTTGATTGCGTAGAACTGCTGGATGGTGTGTGATTGGATTCGTCGAGTTCAACCATGTATGATGCGGAATTCGATATGCACGAGGTTGATAAGGATCACTCACCAGGAGAGTGTCAAGGATCTGGAACAATGATTTTGCCGAAACCTTGGGAATAGTTTCCTTTTGGTGTCAAAAGATGATATCCAAAGCTCCCGGTTCTAACGCCTAATGGTTTGCGAGATATAGAATATTAGTATTGCCCAGGTAGGTCTATGTTAAAATGTGACATCTATAAATATCCTTGCAATTTTCATGTCATAGACCACATCTTGGAAAACTTTGGACATCAGACTTTGCAGCACTCGATTTCATATTTTGGCATCGAAAAAACACTATTCCCAAAATTTCAGCCAAATCAGTTATTCGGATGACTGCCACTCTTTCAGTCAGCCGAAATTTGTAGATTTTAGTTCGCCCTACGCCTTATGAGCTTATTTGCTTCTCGACTCAGATGCAGCGACTTCTGCAATGCTCATTCTGTACATAAAACCAGTGGGAATTGGAGAATCAGAAATTTCTTGCTTCGAAGAAAATATGCGGGGTTGTTAGGAATGAAGTCATCCCGGTAAAGATTTTGCGGGAGTCATGCCGAAACAGCTTAGCGCGCAAGTGTTGTTTTGGGTACTGCAACTAGGTAATATGCTATCGGCGAGAATGTGAATATCGATTACTCTGGGCTACAAGTTTGTTCATGAAAATATGGTGCAGAGTACTTCTGCATGCTTTCGCTAGGTGGCTGCAGGGAATCCGCAAAAAAAGCCTGGCGTCAAATATCAATTCTCAACGATTGATGTTTGATGCAAAGAATAATACGAAGTTTGGTCGATCAATAGATTAGTGGATGATGTATAGCTCATGAGTTGGATCAGTCATAAGGAGGTATTTATCTATCAGTAGCAGCACAGCATGATGTGCCGAGAATCATTCAATATATGATGAATGTCTCTGATGAATCACTGAGAGTCATAAATGATTTTCCGGTACGATCAAAGGGTTCGTGAGTGCATTCACTCCAGTGAAAATCATTGATGGATTCATTTATGGATCGACGATTCTTAACGATCTATCAACAGAGGCCAATGATACCATCATAGTTTGTTTGAGGTGCGACCTTGTTGGCTTCCCTCTATTGTACAATTCACCTCGAAGGATTACTCGTAATCCCTGATCATTTACGAATTGTAAAGAATAAATTCCCATACATCACTGAAGTAGATCAATAAATGTCACTGATAAAGCCATGATAAAATTCATGTAATAATAAGAATCACTGATTGATAGCCAACTATCAATTGATAATTGAGGGAATATCATTATGGTGGATCAGTAATGTCACCAATCGGTTATAGTCAGGCAAGCATTAGTGAATATCATCCAAAGAGAATCGATCGCTTTCACGAGTCATGTGACTGAATAATTTTTATAGAAAACACTCGGTAGCAGTCCCACTTTCAATCATACGTGAATCTCCAATAATGAGAAATTTTTCCACATGATTCTCATCGTCGCCAGCCACTCTATATGAAAGGAAATCCAAGTCCAGCACGAGGTTCTGCAGTGATGAATACTACGTATTCATCGCAGTCGGATGCGAATCAGATGAAGCCATTCCTACTTCATACATCCCGATTCTGAAATACTCGTGGGACCAAGCGATTCTCAAAAGCCCCATACAATTTCATGCGGGAGGATTTTCGCGACCCAGAAATCGCGCGGCACGCAACTAACCATGAATAAAGCATAGATCGCATCAGCGTCGCGCACACCCACCCACAGCTGAAAGTGAAGTCAGAGCCAGAGCATCTCGACGCCTCGAGTTTATTCCCGCCCCAGGGTGTGAAAGCATTTGCGCTCAAAAGCAGAGAGAGAGAGAGAGAGACACAGAGAGAGAGAGAGAGAGAGAGAGAGAGAGAGAGAGAGAGAGAGAGAGAGAGAGAGAGAGAGAGAGAGTGAAACGAGCGGCGCGCTCTCCCCTGCGCGCGCGACACACACACTCTCCGAGAGGATCCCGCCCCTCTCTCTCGCTCCATCAGAACCATCGTCGCTCTCAAAGAGGATCCTCCCACGCATATAGAGCCGCGACTCGGCAGTGGTACTTACCGCCATCTCGGAGCACGGGTGGTCGATGAAAGTCAATTCGGACTCCTCGCCGGCCAGCAGAACGCTCACCGTCTTCTCGCCCGACTCGTCGTCTGAAACACACAGGTATAGACCACACATCAAGTCATACGCGGCCAGATGTGCGAAGAGGCAAGAGTCGCTCATATGTATAGCCTTGGGCAATTTTGCAGACGAGTCAATCGGGCGCGCGGATGCTCGTGTGTACGTAAGGTATGACTGTTGGAGTTATTACGAGCTCGTTACGCGTTTTGCGAGCAGCCAGGCACGAGAGACTCCACAGCAGCCTGAGGGACTTGCAAGCTCTGGGGAGTATAGCGTGTCACGTGCATGTGTGGAAATAGAGAGGCTGTTTTCCGCTGGTGCGAGGATCGGTGTGTGAGAATGAGACCGGGCCCGTTTCAGTTATTGCCGCGAGAGGCAGATGCTTGGTAAATATAGGAGAGGCTCGTAGAGGAGTCATATTCGGATTCATGTGTCTCCGCGAGGAGATATTTGCGAACGTTAGCAGAGTCGTTTAACGAGATAGTCGGTGACATGGAACGGGTGGACTGCGTTGCGGGAGATATTTGATGACTGTGGCGGATGCAGCTTCGGTAGGTGGTTGGTGTGTGTTTTCTATGGGTTCACTAGTGTTCATATCGTATTATTTGTTGGGAATTTGTACGATGAGATCGCTATTTTGTTGTGACTATTTCACGAAGATACAAAGTGACGAGTCTGTTGACTCCCGGTCAAAGTGAGAGCGGGGTGGATGGATTAGAACCCCTATAACAGAGTTTGGTGGATGATTCTGACGAGAGTAACGCCGTATTTCGAAATGAAACTTGGAAATGGGAGACTGTCATGTGTCAAGCTCAACGACGTTGCGGCAAACTTGTAGAAGGGAATCGATCGTAAATGTTTGAGTCAGAAATAACTCAAAGCTGATAATTCGTGGAAATAAGCCAGAGCATTTGATCAGCATGGCATCATCCTAGAAATCAAGACAAGCAGATCTCATAATAGACTTGTCACATATTTTTGACCAAAGTGATTTGATATTTCTAATATCACAAGTCACTGATTTTTAGTCATTTTCATTAGAACTCGAAGACTATCGTGAACGACCTCGTTTCAAAAACCTTTCGATATACCCATAACAGAAGAGTAAAATTATACGCCAATCGCAAAAATTTGAAGTAAAGTCTAGAATGGCGTCATCCGTTCTTCATTCTCCCAACTTGATGGTTGGAATCAACCGGAGCCCAGAATCGATACAATATAGAACTTCTACGATACATCTCCTGTAATTCTATAAAAGTTCTTATAAAACACTTGGCTTCCCTCTAAAATAAGTTTCAGGTCCGTCGCTTGACAGCAAGTTGAGCAACGGTTGCCTTTCAACTGTAGGACGAGAAAAAATTCGCTTCAGCGTCTTAGAATGAAAAGATACTACATGCTCAAGGGAGCAAAATAAGCGGTGACAAATCTCTTTTAGAACCACGAGTAGCAGGAATAGCGATACCTCGCCAAATCTAGACGCGGCTCGACTCGAGAGAGAAGAATGTATCGGCGCGCTCGGGTGAACTCTGTTTTATTTTAGACAGTTCTTTCCTCCTCGACGGCTTTGTTCTGGGAGGATCGAGGTCAACTTGAGCGATAAATCATCGTCCGGGCGTATTTTCTCTGACAATTACCGGCCGCCGTTATTATTTTATAAACGAGCCGATATGCCCCGTAGAGCGTATGGAAACTTTATTGTTCGTAGAGCGAGAGTGATTCCGGCAACGTCAGTTTTACGACGAATGACGGCTTAATTGGCTATAAAACTTTTTTCCGAGATGGTCTGGACACACAACCGCGTTATGCTCGAGCTCTTACAGCAGCTGCTCCCCCTAAGCCGGTTATGAAAACGCGTTCTTCCGGAGTTGCTACCGCAGATGCTTTTTCAGAGTTTCAAGCACGAGTTTCACCATGGAAAGAGATTAGTTCTGAATTGGAATGCAAATCCTGTGTAACATATGTATTCGAAAAATCTTCCTTTATAGAATTGCTGTGGTGACTTTCCGCCATCAAGCTGCTATAATCGAGTCTATTCATCTCTTGTTACGAATGAATGTAAACCGCAACTTTTCGCAATTTTGTAGTTTCGAATCCATTTCGCAAGGTCATGTGAAAGCTTCACCTCATTCACATCAATTATAAATTGGTTAAAAATAAAACAAAACAATATTTCTAAAAATTACATCTAAGCTGCCCTGCGTATCGGTAGAATAAACCACTGAGTGAAATTTTGAAGCGATCCGTTGAAATCTATTAGATTAATTTGGACTATAGTGTAATCACAATGGATTTGCACCATAGTTCAAATTACTCTAAGACATTTCAAAGGATCGCTTCAAAATTTTACCCAATGTTTCGTTTTACCGATACGCAGCACAGCTTGGAGTTACTTTTTAGAAATATTGTTTTGTTTCATTTTGAATTAATTTATAATGAATGTCATCAACGTAGAGCTTTTACATGACCTTAAGAATTCGAAAGAATTGGAGGATGGACCATGGAAGAATATTCCAAAGAATAGACGCTACCTTTCTAGCTTTCGTGATGATTCATTGAATTTTATCTTGATACTGACTAGATGTCTCCAAAAAAAATGCAATATTCATCTTGATTGTGTATTTTATCTGATGGCGTGAAAATTTCTTGTACCAAGGGTGAGATAGATATTTTTCCCAAAGAGTATCAAGAGAAGTCCGTGGACAAAAGCGATAAGTACGTGCTCTCACTAACTTCTGAGGACTTTGCCGTAACGATGTTTCCATCAATTTTCTTCATTTTGTAACACTCATGAATCGAGGAGAACTTGTTGGAAGCTGTGCAAAGGTGTTCTGTTTCCTCCTTCCAGGCTCAACTTCTCAAGATCGGACCCTCGAGATTCTTCTGTGCTTGTACAGGAAAACTCTTGACTTTTTGAACAAATAAGAAGGAACACCGTAGAGAGTTGAGAGAAAGAGAGAGAGAAAGTTCATTGCCTCAATCGATTCCACCTTCACATTGCAGTTTTTCTAAGAAGTGATTAAGAAGAAAGTTCGATCTGCAACGTTCTTAGAATCACTCAGAAAATACTGCCCCATTCGGTCGATAACATATGTTTCAGATACGTAGCATTCATCTGATTTGTTACTATCTATTTTAAAGTAGACTTCCATCGCTTATGCAGTCTGCAATGAAGCAATCTCATGTTGTTCTCATCATGAGATGAGTCAAGTAGAGAGAACAGATCTTCGGAGTCTGATATACTGAGCACGTGTTTTACTCTCTTTCTGGAATAGATAGCAATGTTGAAATGGAAATCATTATCAGTACCATTTGCTGAGTAAATTCCTTAGATATCGTGAGATCGATGGGCATGTATTTCAATCCTATCAGATCATTCCTCCACCGCTTCAGTCATAGTGTCATTTAAATGACTAGCAATCAGTAATTGGGACTGGGTTCCATCCATATAGCTCATGTCCTACCATGTGATATCTAAATGATGATCAATTTAATGAATTTGGTTCAGCAAGAGAGAACTGTAAATTGGATTCAAAATTCCCATATCGCTCATTTGATGTGGGTAGAATCGCATGCAGTAATTGGATCGTTCCAAATAGGTAGGAGATTGAGACACCTAATATGAGTAATCAGTCATATAGAACCCCACTTATGAATAACATTGCCATGTAACAATTGATAAAAACTATTTTGCAGGGTGTTCCAACTTTTAAAAACTCGGATTTGTACTTATTCTTCCCCCATTCGGAATTCCATGATATCGATTCCATCTCAATCTGATACGACGATTTTGTATAAGATCACGATATGAAGAATTCATCAATTCAATCCAGACCAATTTACCCGAGAATTGTATGTGACGTTTGCAGCATGATGAAAAATTAACAGCCATCGTTTCGACATATTTCAGAATCCATTCATCTTGAATGAGGGAATATTCACTTTGAGCGCTTTGTAAGCTCATTGGGAGTGATGGCTATAGAAAAAATTGGAAGTCAAGAAGCAGATTCTTGAAAGAACTACCGCATTCAGTTTCAAAAAATTGTAAGATAGCACTCAAATGTTTCTGAAACTTGTTTTTAGTCTGCCATACCCTCCATATGGTGAAGGAGCTCACTCTAATCCTACAACTTTCAGCCTATTTGTTCACGAAATATATCTCGCGTAGTTTGGCCAGTGATTCATGAGACAACTTCCTCGTACTTTTATTTTAGCCTTCTCACGGTCAATCCATATTCTTTTCACGGAGCTCAAAAATTTTTTTTGATGAATCACTCAAAAAGCTTGTCACCTTTGGATCAGGAAGTTATTTGAGACTTTGGGAAGTACTTCCTCTTGGTGCCAGAAGATGGTATCGAAACGCCGTGTTTGTCAATCCTAATGCGTTTCCATACTACAGGCTACGGAGTTAGCAATACAGTGTATTCGTATGTAAGTTGAATGGTGTACATAGATATAATACGAAAGCCATAGCCTGTAGTTTGGATTCGCATCAGTATTGAAAAATGCGTCGTTTCCAAACCCCATTTCGGCACCTAAAGGAAACGATTGCCAGAGTTCCAGCCAAGTTCGTGATTCAGATGTGACAAACTCTTCTTGTTAGAGATGATTCGTCAAATCGCTCTCGGTATTCATCAGATAAGTTGAATGTATCAGAGAAGATCGTTCGGATCTAAACATATTACCGAGCAACCCTGAATGATTCACAAATGGCACAACAACGTCTACCCGTGTAGACCT